>JAADXN010000384.1:0-25395 GCA_023337875.1 Pythium apleroticum | reverse complement strand
GAGATAGAGAGAGAGAGAGAGAGGAGACGGTGGGACATTTGCTGTCGGGAAGAAAATCAGCATGTAGCTGCCTGCATCAGTAGTGGCAACGCAGTTTGTACTGTTTCGAAAGGACTCGTGATGGAGGAGGGTCTCTTCGTGGCATCCTTCCCCATGCCATGGCTACTTCCACTCTCGTCCAGTACATCGAGCCCGACGAGATGATAGTGTCTGCCACAGTCAAACGCTACGATTTCGACACGTGGCTCGGCCAGTGCCTCTCATTCGGCACGAGTGCGGTCGAGGTCGTAGCAAATCTTCGTGAGACCGACTGCGCCGCGTTGGCCTCATTGACGCTGACGAAAGAGGGCTTCTGTCAGGACGTGTTTGTATCCCGTTGGCTGGGACCAGTAGGGCGTGAGCACTAGTGACACAGCGTAGCGCAGCAGTCGAACCACAACGACTGCATCAGCCGACAAAAGCAACACGTGCATCGATTGGATACAGATCCTGACTCAGTGTTCATACCTGTGGTTTGTATTCGGGTCCCTTCATCTTCTTCTTCACGACTGTCTATTCGGAACTAAGCTGCTTGACGAGCTCCGTGGCCATGTCGCTGGCCACGAATCGCAGCTTCGCGTCCGTCGCGACCACGTGCAGCTCCGTCGCGATCTTCTCCACCGTCGAGGCTACCGCTGCCGATTCATGTAAACTCCACAGTCGCTGCACAAGAGACGCCGACGCGCTGGTGCTGCCGCCTGCCTTGAGTTGCTGGTGCCGCAGCAGCGCGTGGGCGACCAACGCTGGCTCCACACTCGACGGCTCAGCCTTCGACAGGCCATGTGTCTCGTGGCTGCGCAGCTCCTTCCACACGACCACCTTCTGCACGACGGCGAAGAACGCCGACCGCTTCAGCACGGCGCCGTCGACAGTCTCGATGCGAGCAACGGCATCGAGCAGCTCCAGCAGCCACGTGTCGTTGGCGTCCAGTGGGTACACCGACTTCTTGCCTGACGCCGCCTTGGTCACGCACACGGCGTCCACAAAGTCAGCGAGGAAAGCGTCCAGCGAGGCTGAGTCAACGAGCGCAAAGTCGAGTCGCAGCAACCACTGGAAGGCCACAGACGAGGATGCGACGACGCCGTGACGCAGGAGCTCATTGAGTAGGCCGCCGAGACGCCACCACATCCAAGGATCCGAGGGGCTTGGGGTCGTCAACACGCAGTCGATCACACGGCTGCGCGTTGGGATCTTGGACAGGACAACGGACGCAAAGCGACGCAGCAGCGTGTGGTTGACGTCGTTCTCGTCGTCGACTGGGAAGAACGGAAGCTCGCGGGCAAATCGCTCGAGTACGAGCGTAGACGCAGCGGTGCCCACGTCGTCATCTTCCGCCTCGAGGCTTCCTTCCTTCGCAGGCGGCGTTTCCACGAGCGATCCAGTCAAGTCGATCCACTTTTCGAACGCACCCGCAAAGCTCGGGCTCCAGTTCTCGACGAGCGCCTCAAAGATGCGAGTCAGTAGCAACGCTTGTTGGGCTGTGGTCAGTCGCGGCCGGCACGCTGACAGCGCGTCAACGCAGTTCTCCAAGACGACGCATGAGTAGTTCAGCAAACGATCGGACGCGAGCAGGTTGGCCACCAGGAGACGCACGTTGGACGCGTGGGAGGCTGCGAAGTCGAGGCCGCTGATGAGGATCTGGTCCGCATGTTCGTAGCGACTGAGTACGCGAAGCGTGAGGCTGGCGAAGTCGATGGGCAACGGCGCAACACGAGCCGCATGCGCAAGACACGTGAGCGTGGACTGCGTGCTCGGCTGGACCACGTCGTCTTCCGAAGCCCCATCACGAAGAAACTTGAGCGTCTTGGCGACGAGGCTGCTTTCCGGAAGCGTCTGGACCTGGGCATCGAATGTTTTGTTCTTCTGGACGACGAAGAACGAATCCACGCGGTCCACAACCGACGCCAGAGAGCCACTGGAAGCACCCTGGAGAACTGCTGTCACGCGAGCGGCAACGGACGGTTCCCACGCGAACTCCTGGTCGGTGATAGAGCCCACTGGCCCCACAACGCCCGTAGAGCCGTAGAGCAAGTTGCCAGCGGTGAAGCCAAGAACAGAAGATGCGTCACCCTCACTGAATTTCGATTCGACACATCGCACGAGTGCATCAATGTCAGTCGTGGAGACATTGCAGCCGTAGCTTTCCATGCGCTGCAAGATCGCGGGAAGCACGACAGCTCCACATGGGATCGAATTCGTCGCTCGGGTCTCCAGGTGTCGGAGCAGCGTCGAGACGAAGTGTTGAACGTCGCTCGCAGGGATGCGATTGTGGCGCACGCTCTCCAGCAGCACGGGACCAAGCGCCACACTAACAGACAGCGAGGACGAAGACGAAGTGAGCTGCTGCTCCCATAGCTTCGAAAGCACGGAACGGAGGGAGTCGAGCCACGAGAGTCGAGTGACGAGCGGGAAGCGACTCGAGAGCTGAGAGAGTCCCATCGCAGCTGCCCACTGCACGGCGACTTCATCCTTCGCTTTGGACACGACGAAGTCGACAGTCGTCGTTGAATCAGCGAAGACTGAAGCTGCAGCGTTCGACGCAACATCACCACACAACGACCGAAGTAATGCGGACAGCACAGTCACCGCGCCATGCTGCACACGGCTGCGCTGAGCTGCGCGGGCTTCTCCATCTCGCGCTCCCAGCGAACTCGCGTGGCCAATGAACAGGATCGCGGCGCCACGAAGGAGTTCGCTGTCTTTCCTCTCCAACAACGGCAAGACACGAGGAAGCGCAGCCTCAAGATGGACATCGCTGTGCGTCGGAAACGCGAGCACCAAGCCCAGCAACACGAACTGCAACTCGACACTGTGGGTCGGATCCTTGAACACACGAAGCTCTTCGATGGACTGCTGGAGCTGGGCTCGCAACGTGGCTCTCGCTTTGGCAACGACTTCCGTGAGCGATTCTGATGATGAACACAAAGTCGCGTGCTGCACGAGTGCGCCAAGTGCCAGCCATCGCTGCACGTGCTCGGTCGATTCAGCCAAAGTCGTGAACTGCTGGCCCACGAGCATGCTCAGCACAGCCGCCGTGTGGCCTGCAGGCGCATCCGTCGGCGTTCGCAGGCGCGCGAGTTCTTCAAAGCGACCGATGTACTTGCGACCGAACGCGCTCCACGCCTCCATCGACTGCAGCAACTCCGCGAATTGTTCTTGTGACGACGACTTGGATTCAGAACTGGACGTGTGACCAGCAGCTTCTAGCGAGCGCTGGAGAACAGCCTTCATCTCGTCAATGTGTGCCGTCACCACGCGCAGCCGCTTGTCCTTTCGCTGCTTCGCCGCACTGCTACTCTCCACGAGATCCGCTGGCTCGTACGCCAACAGATACGCCCTCCACTGCGTCGTCACATCCAGTTGTTGCACCACATGCGCACGCGTCGGCAGATTCTTTTTGAGCTCCTTCGTCGCAGCAGCAGACACGCGGCTCTCTTTGGAGGCGAAAACCGCAGCAGACGCGACACCAGTGCCCGTGCGACCCGCTCCGCCAGGCGCTAAGGCCTTGCATTCAGCCTCCAGGATCTTCTCCACAAGCTTCTCGATTTCACGACGCACGCGAGCATCGACCTCCGTTCGAAGATACAGCCACACTCGATCCACATTCTCTTCGACGTCCTCTTCAGTCAGCTCCTCTTCCTCGTCGTCTTCGTCCTCGTCGCGAGCCTTCGCGTTCGCATCAACCAGACGCAGGCCCAGCGCCTCCAGCGAGAAGTGGTTCAGTGCAGCAAACGCCTCCAGACGCACGCTCGCTTCGTCGCTTTCCGCGTACTCCCACAAATCCGACAGAACCTTGGCCAGGTACTTGGCGCTGATCTCTGTCGAGCCTCCGAACGCGTAGAACTTGCACAGCTCCTGCTGGAACAGCGCATCGTCGACACATGAGATGCGATTTTTCTTGATTTTGGTTGCGAAGCTCTTCACCACCGTCTCGAAATCCAGACGGTCGGCCACGCACAGCAGCGAGATGGCACGCACGGCCATGGCGACGATCGAGACGCGGTCGTGGTCCAGGAACGTCTGGATGTCGGTGATCCAGTCGACGCCCGTCTCCGGATCCTTCTCGCAGATCGCGAGGATGGTGGCCATGCGCACGATCTCCAGCTCGTCTTGGTCTTGATCTTCTTCATTGCCGTCTTCGTCTCGTTCCGTTTGCTGCAGCATCGCCTCCAGTTGCGGATACACGCGCGAGTCTTGCTTCCACACCAGCAACAGCAAATGCAGCGCCTGCGCACGCAGCGTGGCGTGGGCTGCGTCCACCGCCGTTGCCGCCAGGCGCTTGATGAGCCGCAGAATGATCTTCATGGTCTCCGTTGTCGTCGCGGCGAGCGACGCCAGCACCTGGTAGCATCGGCTGAGCCACTCGCCTGTGTTGGTGAGGTCGGCCGTCGGTGGAGGACGGTAGGAAGTCAGAGCGACGAGAGTCGACACGAGAAGCTTGGCGGCGGCCGGCGTCCAGTTGGAGGCCGCGTTCTTGTGGGTGCGACGCAGCTGCAGCTGACGCTCGAGGGCGTCCAGAGCGATAAAGCGGATGCGACTGCGCGTGTCCACGAGGCACGCGCCTAGCTGAAGGAGGAGCGTCGACGGCGGGTCTCTGATCTCCGGGTCCGGCGTCTGGAACAGCGACGCCAGCCACGCTTCGCACGCTTGAGGGGTCGCCACGAGCGCGAGGAACGACGCTGCGTGGGCGCCCTCTTCTCCATACGTGTAGGACGTCGTAGCGCCTTCAGCGTGGCTGTGGAGAGGGAGAGTCGACGCGGTGTCCAGCACGAGCTGCAGCAGTGGCGACGCCTCCTGCGGGTGTGAGGACAGCACGGCGACGAGAGGAACGACGAGCGACTCGACGTACACAGCGCGCGACGGCGAGAACGACGACGGCGGCGGCAGCACCGCCTGGAGGATCTGCAGCACGAGCCGCTGCTCACGGTCGCCGGCTTCTGCGTGTTGCAGCAGGACGCCGAGGAGGAAGAGCAGCGACGACGAGCACAGCGAGCGTGCGCACGCGCGCGCGAGTTCCAGCAGCGACTGCAGCAGCGCGAGCACGCTGAGCTGGTGCTCCAGGCCGAAGAGCACGCGACGCAGGACGGCGTGGGCGACAGCGGAGGAGGCGGCGGCGGAGGAGGCGGATCCGGAGACCAGCAGATCCACGGTGGACGCAACCAGCGGCGGGTACACCGCCCACGCGTCGTCCGCGCTGGACAGCGGGAACAGCGTCGTGGCGCGCACCAGCACATGCGTGGCGGTTTGCTGCGGCGAGTCGGCTTGGCGATCCGTGGCGTCCTGCTCGCTGTCGGCGACCCACGCGGCGCGCACGAGCGTCTGCACGACCGCGAGCTTCTGCACGTGGCGCGTCGACGCCTCCACCAACGCCGCCACGAGCAGCGGCCGTGCGACGCGCAGCGCGAGGGCGTCGAGCGGCGCGTCGCTGCCTTCAACGGCACTCAGCACGCCGCCCAGCACGGCGGGATTGGCCTGGAAGACGGCCAGCAGCGTGTCCTGCGCCGCCAGCAGCGCCTCCGGACGGCCAGCGACCCATTGCACGAGCCGCTCCAGCAGCGCGTGGCCCACGCTCTCGGCCTTGCGCGGCGGCGTGGCGCAGACGCTGGCGACTGACTGGAAACGCGCGAGCACGGCGGGCACGTCGCAGTGGACGCTGGGCGCGAGCGTGGCCGCCGCGAGCCGCTGTGTCTCAGGCACGGACGCGGAGGAAGAGAGCCTGTCCAGCGCGTGGCTCAGCGCCTGCTCGTACTGCGCCGGCGACGCGGCCGCGCGAAGCGACTGCAGCAGGGATGTCGCCATGGGCGGTGTCGCCATGTTGCCGACAGCAGTGATCTTTGTGGCGGCTGATATTTGTTGGCGATCTGTTCGTAACAGGATAGGAACCGATGGGTTAGGAACTGTCTCGCTGTTGCCACGCTCAACAGCATGATTGGCTGAAAATTTTGATGTGTGGAATCAGATTGATTGGTTGAATCTGAGGTTCATGGAATGCTCAGGGTGGAACATGTTTAGGGTTGCTTGGATTTTGCTTTGATATCACTCGCCGAAATTCCAGCCAGGTGGGTGTAACCCTACACTCGATCCACTGTCGAACCAAGAAATGTGGGATCACATTGACTGGGACGCTGCGTAGAGACAGACGCACCATCAGCTTGCCATCGTCTTGATGGCTTTTGACTGAAAGAAAGTAATGTCCCAGCCTCTTCTGCAGTCAGCGTGAGGAGCAAATAGAAGCCAGTGACTTGACCTAACCGCCGCAGTCGGCTGGGCACTTCTGTGGGATTGGGGTTGTTCCTCGGCGCTTCACACCTGCTTCGCTCGTTGTGATCTGCTGTCCGGAAATCCAAGGCGCCCTCTCTCTCTCGTTAGACTTTTGGGACTGCGGCGGGATCGGCATCAAACTCGATCGCAGCGCCTCTGCAGTCATAAAGCCTCTTGGCCCACACGGTGCGAACTCAACCAGCAGCCTGCGGACGTCTCCAGCCGCAAGCCACGCAGTTAGTTCTCCACCTTTACTTCTCGCTCTCGTCTCCTTCGCTCGGCTCAGGCGCGGCAACAGCAGGACGCAGAAGTGCCTCCGGATTCCTCGTCCTAACAAATCCGGCGTTGTCCAGCATTGTCCAGCGTCATCCAGAAGTCCACAGTCCGGAAGCGCACGCAGTGAGAAAGTCCGCATTCTTTTCCAGCATCATGAAGAGCGACTTTATCGGCGGCGCCATCGCCGTGATCGCGGCCTTCGCGTCCATCTTCGGCGTGAACCTGCAGAAGTACTCGCACGACCGCGAGGAGCTGCGCGCCGTGCAGCGCCCGTACCACTTGCGTCCGCTGTGGTGGGTCGGCATGGTGTGCGTCGTGGGCGCGTCGCTCGGAGATTTCTTCGCGCTCGGCTTCGCGCCGCAGACGCTCGTGGCGTCGCTCGGCGGTGGCTCCACGATCCTCGGCAACTGCCTCATGTCGCGCTTCTGGCTCAAGCAGTCGCTGTATATCACGGACATCGTCGGCGTCGCGCTGGTGACGCTCGGTGTCGTCACGCTCGCTGCCGCCAGTGTGTCCGAGCCAGGCCACTACAAGATGGACAAGATCTACCAGCTCATGCAGGCCGCGCCGTTCATCCTCTACTGCTTCATCACCACGGCTTTCGTCATGACGCTGTACCTGCGCGTGCGTCGCTCGAAGGCGCCTGCGCTGCGTGTGGCCGCGTCGTCGATCACGGACGAGAACAAGGCACTGACCAGCGGCAGCGTGCAGACCGCCCACCCAGACTCAGTGCGCCTCCAGCCTCTGCCGTCCAACAAGACCACGAAGAACGCTGAAGAGGAGCGCCGCGACAGCGTCTCGGACGCTGAGACGTCGTCCAGCACCACGAGCAAGGCACAGTCGCAGGCCGCGCGCTCGGCGCTCATGTCGCCGTTCCCGTCGCCTATTTATGGAGAGACGCTGTCGCTGTCGCCCACGCGCCTCACGGGTGAGGAGGACGACCCGATGGACGACGACGTCGAGGTCGCTCTGGACGAGGCCTCTGGCACGGTCACCAAGGTGAAGAAGAGCCGCAAGCACGAAGGCGAGATCGAGAAGCACACGTTGATCATCGACCCGAAGCTGCCGCTGTACTGGGCTGCCATCTCGGGCACGATCGGCGCGCAGTCGATGCTGCTGGCCAAGTGTGTGGCCGAGATGATCTCGTCGACCATCAACGGAGACAACCAGTTCGTGTACTTCGGCACGTACGTGATCGTTGGCGCCATGGTGGCCACGCTGCTCACGCAGACGCACACGCTCAACCTCGCGACCATGTCGGGCGACACCATGTCGTCGTACCCGGTCTTCCAGGCCTTTTGGATCAGCATGAGCAACATCTCGGGTATCGTGTTCTTCCAGCAGACGAGCGAGTTCACGTCGACGCAGTGGATGCTCTTCCCGTCGGCCATTGTGTTCGTCGTGCTGGGCATGACGCTGATCGCCAAGCACGAGAAGTTCGGCAACCGCGTCAAGTACTCGGTGGCCATGCCCATCTCGCTCAGCTCGCCTCGCCAGCACGACATTGTTGCGCAGTCGTTTGTGTTCCGCGTGCTCACGCCGCAGCGGCTGCAGGACGACGACGACTACGACCAGAGCAACCCGACCACGAGCCCAAGACGGAGACGCGCGTCCGTGGACGTCGTCTAGGTCGCCAGTCTGCACGAGTAGTAGGTTTCTTCTCTCTTTCTTCTGCTCTCTCTATTGTATTTGTGAGTGGCGTGTAGCGTGGCGTGGCGTGGCAGTGCGCTCTGTTGGTTGAAGACAACGCGCGCACGAGAACTCGTGTGGAACGGATTTTGGCTTCCAATACAGACTACCATGATCTGCAAACCTTCCACTTTCCATTTCACTTCCGCTGTTTCTCTCGCAGACACTCAGTGTCGCAGCGCCTGCTCGCACTGCTCACGTGCGCACTTGGCGCGTACGTGGCTCGCGTCCAGAGCAACCACAGCTTCGAGCTTGGCTTTGGCGTCGGCCCACTGCTCAAGCTGCATGAACACCAGGCCGCAGTTGAAGATCGCCTTGGTGTTGTGGGGCTGGATGCGCTCTGCATGTGTGAAAGCCGCCAGTGCGTCACTCAGCTTGTGCTGCGACATCTTTGCAGAGCCCAAGTTGATGTACAAGGACGCAAACTCGCGCTGGACGCCACTGCTGTGCTGCAGTCTGATGCCTTCTTCGTAGCATTTGATCGCAGCGTCCAGTTCGTCGGCTTTGTGGTGCTGGAGGCCTCGTGCATACAGAGCTTGGATCTGAGAAATCGAAGTCGTCGGCGTCGAACACGGTTCGGGAATGTGGACAAATCCAATTGCGGGCGACTGCTGGTCCTCTTGCGTGCTGCTTGGTGATGAGAACGCACTTGCCTCTTCATCAGGGGCGTTGATCTTGTCAAGAATCGTTGTGATCTGGGCTGTGGCAACGCCAGACGGACTGCATGACCTTGAGCTGGTTGCGATTCTCGGGGCTGCAGCTGCTCGCTGGGTCGTCTTGGCTGTCTTGTCCATTATTCGCCTGCTCACAGGTCTCACGATCGTCGTAGGAGGTGACCACGCCGACACTGAGGGTGAACACGGAGCAGGCTTCTTCTTCCGCTTGGGCTTTGCGGTGTCTGGTGTCCTCTGAGGTCCAGAATCCAGACCGGACGATGGCGTCGTCGTGGGGTTCTCGCTGTCGACGCAAGTGCTCAGCAGCCCCACCAGCTCTGCCGTTACTGGATCATCTTGTACCTTAATGCTCATCGATGGCGACTCACCACACGTCTCAATCATAGCGAGCAGCTCACTATCCGAATTTACGGGGACGAGTTGACCCCCAGAAGCGCTTATTTCCTCACCAGGCGACTCGTGCTGCGGCTGGGTCAACAGTTCTGCGTTTGGGTTCTCCACCAGCTCCATCAGCTCACTGTCAGATCCCACAGGTAGTAAGCGACCCTGACTCGCCTGCAGCTGCGACTCATTCGTCCCCTCGTCGTCATCAGCGAAGTCATCGTCGTAAGTCGGATCTTCGTCCTCGTCTTCCCCCTCACAGGGTTCTTCTTCGACGTCGCGTTTATCGTCTTCGTTGTTATCTTGGCTCGGTAACTCTAGGTCCTGGCGTTCTTCCTCATCATGCGCACTCTTCCTGCCCGTGTCTTCTGAACTTTGTCTCTCAGGGAGCTCATCGCTTTCGCCTGGGTCGTCGTTGGGAATGAACACTTGCGGTGTGAGCTGTCTCGCTCTGCCCGTAGACGTTTGGCTTCGTCGTTTCGTCACCTGGCGCTTCAGAGCCGTCGCACTCTGAGTCCTTCGTACGCTCATTCGTTCAGCCAGTGGGGATGGTGCCACAAACATCGGTGACTTGGAGTAAATAGCAGCCACATGTGTCGTACTGGGCGATGTCAGCGCGCGAAACCGAGTGGAAAGTGTGTTTGACTGCGGCTCGGGTGACGTCATGGGCCGCAATTCTTGGAGACCTTCCATTCGGAAGGAATCACTTTCTTCATCCCCGTCGGTCGATGGCGTTCTCTCCAGCGGCGGTATCGTCCCAGGACGTCGCCCCGTACTTTTCACCTCCAGATCGTAGTGTGCGGTCAACAGCGGCGGCGCGCCGAGGCTCGCTGAGATTGCATTGCGTTGCCAATGAGAACCCGGGCGATGAAGTTCATTCAATCGCCGGTCGTCGATCGTGTTCTTATGACTAGACTTCGGTTTGGACGAGTTGAGACCCGTGGCGAATACCTGCACGAACGAAGCCGCTCGCTTCCTCTCGCTCTCAAACTGTCTCGCCTTGTGCTCTTTAATAACGTGACTCTTGCGCTTTGATTCACTGATGGCATGGAACAGCGTGGAGCCGTTCATCACGAGCCGCTCTTGGGAGACGTGGTCAGCGACGACTTTCTGGACGAGCGGCTCCAAATCCAACTCCGCCATCATAAAAGCGTAGAGATCCGAGACGTCCGCGAGGAAAGACAGCAGTGAGATCGCTGCCATTTGCAGCGCCACGTCGAAGCGGAACTCGCGCATGGCCTGCGCCGCGAATTTGAGCACGTCACCGTCCACGATCTCTCTGCACATGGGCAAGTGGGTCGGCCCGTACCCCACATCCATCTCTGCGTCTTGGAGCCGTCGGAGGATCTCGTTCAGGATGCGCAGTAGCGTCACGTGCTTCTTGGCGTAGAGCCCCAGGTCCCGTACGAGGTCTTTCAGAGGCCTCTCTCGCAGCTCCGACTCACTCACATACTCCTGATCATCTTCAGCATGCGCATCTAGAGATCTAAGTCCCGAGCGAGCGTTTTGCAGTGGCGGCACGCGCTGTCCGAAGGGCGGAGACGAAGCCGAGTTCTGGTGCTGCACCATCCCCATCAGACCGGACGCAGGCTCCACTCGCAGGATGCTTCTCCGTCGGCCGGGCAAAGGCTCCTGCGGCGGCGGCTCCATGGGCTCAATCGTCGTGCCGCTCCTCCGCTGAGTCGAGTTGCGTGGTGCGGCCTCAGTCGCCACTGGCTGCGGAGTTGCCTTGGGCTCGAAGTGGCTCGGACTCGAGTGCGATCTCTCGACCAAGCCCAGCAGAAACGCGCTGGCTTTGGACTGCGACGCGTAGGACGACGGCGCGGACGGTGCCGTAACAGAGACGCGGCTTCGCATGGTCGCAGACCGCTCCTTGAGGAAATGCGGGCGCGCGGACTTGTCGCCGGCGACGATCGCAGGCGGCGTCACCACGGGCGTGACGGCGGCCGATGCCTCGGGCGGCGCCACGGACATGGACGACCGCCGCCGCATGCTGCGACTGCTCATGACTTCGACGAGCTGCGCGTCCGCATCGTTCTGCATCATACGAGTTGGAGGCGAAGTGTCCACACGCATACACGCCGAGCGCCGCTGAGTGCCATGCTCGTTCGGCGTTGGCGTCGGCTATTTTTTCGCGAGGGGCAACCAACAGACCATCACTCTGCAATCCAACAAAACCCAAAATAAGAAAGCCTCCAAACCCGAAATGAAGCCTGTAGAAGGGATCGTACTTAGTCGGGACGCTACGTGCGCCACAGTTTGGCGCCAAGTCCCTGCCAAGCGAAAAGCGCGCGGGCATCTTTCCAGGAGACTAAAAACCACCAACGGCGCCGTTGGACTTTTAGACCGGCGGCCTTTAGACCTCGCAGCGCATTCCCCCCCGTTAGCACGTGAGACTTCAGCGGACGCGATGGCCGGCATCAAGAAGCGCATCGAGGACGACGACGTCAGCTCCAGCGCGAGCAGCAGCAGCGACGCCAGCGACGCCAGCAGTGGCGCCTCCAGCGCTGGTGAGAGCAGCGCGGACGAGGCGCCTCGCGCCGCGAAATCCGCGTCTAAAACGGCGTCTAAGCAACCGAACGCGAGCGAAAAGAGTGCGGAGGAGGACAACGCCGACGCCGAGACGGTGGAGGACGAGGACGTGGAGATGAGTGGCGGAGAGGAGGACGCCGCGACGAACGAAGAGGAGGAGGAGGAGGGGACGGAGGAGGGGACGGCGGCGGAGGCCGCGACGGCCAAGCTGAGCGAGGAGGAGAAGCGCGCGCTGCTGGCGGAGGAGGCGGCGGCGCTGCAGCACCAGCGCGAGCTGCAGTCCAAGTCGCTGGAGGCGCTGAAGCAGCGGCTGGAGGCGGACGAGGCGCTGGCGAAGAAGCCGCAGGGCGAGCGCAAGATGGCGTTCTTGATGGCGCAGTCGGACGTGTTCACGTCGTTCCTCATGGGCGGCTCGAGCGCCATCGGCAAGGAGATGACCAAGTCGAAGGACGCGTCCAAGCAGTCGCGCCGCAACACGAAGGAGACGGGCGACGCCGACGCCGAGGCGCTGCGCGAGATGGAGGACGCGCGCGTGACGCGCATCACGCAGCAGCCCAAGAGCATCAAGTTCGGGCAGATGAAGCCCTACCAGCTCGAAGGCCTCAACTGGATGGTGCGGCTCCACGACGCCGGCGTGAACGGCATCCTGGCCGACGAGATGGGTCTGGGCAAGACGCTCCAGTCCATCTCGCTGCTGGCGTACTTGAAGGAGGAGCGCGGCATCGACGGCCCGCACATCATCATCGTGCCCAAGTCCACGGTGGGCAACTGGATGCGCGAGCTCAAGCGCTGGTGTCCGTCCATCCGCGCTTTCAAGTTCATGGGCTCGAAGGAGGAGCGCGCCGTGCAGCGCGAGACGGTGCAGCGGAAGGACTTCGACGCGCTCGTGCTGTCGTACGAAGTCGCGATCATTGAGAAGGCCGTGCTGCAGAAGATCAACTGGAAGTACCTGCTCATCGACGAGGCCCACCGCGTCAAGAACGAGCACTCGAAGCTGTCCAAGGTCGTGCGCGAGTACAAGGTGGAGCACCGCCTGCTCATCACGGGCACGCCGCTCCAGAACAACCTCCACGAGCTATGGGCGCTGCTCAACTTTCTGCTGCCAGACGTGTTCACGGACTCGGAAGACTTCGACACGTGGTTCAACGTGGACGAGGAGAACGGCCAGGAGAACGTGATCAAGAAGCTCCACACGGTGCTGCGGCCGTTCCTGCTGCGTCGCTTGAAGGTGGACGTCGTGCAGTCGCTGCCACCCAAGATTGAGACCAAGCTGTACGTCGGTCTCTCGGAGATGCAGCGAGAATGGTACATGAAGATCCTGCACCGCGACGCCACGCACCTGAACGCCATCGGCGGCAGCGACCGCGTGCGACTGCTCAACATCCTCATGCAGCTGCGTAAGGTGTGCAACCACCCGTACCTGTTCGAAGGCGCCGAGCCCGGCCCGCCGTACCAGGAAGGCTCGCACCTGTGGGAAAACTGTGGCAAGCTGACGCTGCTGCACAAGCTGCTGCCACGTCTCAAGGCCCAGGACTCGCGCGTGCTGATCTTCTGCCAGATGACCTCCATGATGGATATCCTGGAGGACTTCATGCGGTACTTCAACTACGAGTACTGCCGTCTCGACGGCCAGACCAAGGGTGAGGACCGAGACTCGATGATGGAAGACTTCAACGCGCCTGGCAGCTCCAAGTTTGCGTTCCTGCTGAGTACGCGCGCCGGTGGTCTCGGTATCAACTTGGCGACGGCCGACATTGTGATTCTCTTCGACTCGGACTGGAACCCTCAGGTGGATCTGCAGGCCATGGATCGTGCCCACCGTATCGGTCAGACGAAGACGGTGCGAGTGTTCCGTTTCATCTCTGAAGGCACCGTGGAAGAGAAGATTGTGGAGCGTGCCGAGCGCAAGCTCTACTTGGACGCCGCTATCATCCAGCAGGGCCGTCTCGCGCAGCAGAACCGCAAGCTTTCCAAGGACGAGCTCATGACCATGGTGCGGTTCGGTGCCGATGAGATCTTCAACGCTCGTGGCTCGATGATCACGGATGACGACATCGACGCCATTTTGGCCAAGGGTGAGGAGCGAACGGAGGAGATGCGAGCCAAGATTGCCAACGACATGCAGCACAACCTGGCCAACTTCTCCCTCAGCGGTGACGACGCCAACGTGTCGAGTCTGTACGAGTTTGAAGGAGAAGTGTTCTCCAAGGGCGCCAACAGCACGGGCCAGATCATGCCGTCGACTTTCATTGCTCTGCCTCAGCGTGAACGCAAGGTGAACTACAACGAAGACGACTACTACCGCAAGCAGGCGGGCATCGTCAAGGCGAAGAAGGTGAAGAAGCCTGGCTCGGACCAGATCAAGGTGCCTGTCGTCCACGACTACCAGTTCTTCAACCAGGAACGCGTGGTTGAGCTGCTCACGAAGAAGACACAGATCGAGAACAAGCGCAAGGACCTTGTGCGGATGATCAAGGAAGCCAAGGCGGAGGAGCAGCGCCTGAAGGGACGCCCACCGTCGAGCAAGAAGAAGAACGAGAACGGCGAAGACGTGGAGAATGGCTCGGCGTCGAACTCGGCTGAAGAAGATAACGAAGATGGCGACGACTCGAAGTCTGCGGCTCTCGAGAAGGAGCTGGAAGAGACGCAGATGGAAACCAAGGAAGCCAACGAGCTGGCCAAGCTGGAGCGCGAGGGCTTTGGCGATTGGACGCGTCGCGATCTTAAGCAGTTCATTACGAGCTGCGAGCGTTATGGCCGCGCGGACAAGGCCTCGGTGTGCGCCGAGGTCGCGCAGCTGCTGGCCAAGGACTTGGGCGAAGTCGAGCGCTACTTCACGACGTTCTGGAAGCGCTACACGGAGCTGGCCGACCACGCCAAGTACATTGAGAAGATTGAGCGTGGCGAAAAGCGACTGGAGCGCAACGAAGTTGTCAAGCAGGCGCTGGCTCGCAAGTGCAGCCGCTACAGCAACCCACTGCGGGACATGAAGCTGCAGTACCCGAGCGGCTACAAGAGCAAGGGCTACACGATGGAGGAGGACGTGTTCTTGGTGGTGATGATGAACAAGTACGGCCCGCTGGAGCACTGGAGCGAGATCCGCGACGAGATCCGCAAGGCGTGGCAGTTCCGTTTCGACTGGTTCTTCAAGTCTCGCACGATCGCGGAGCTGCAGAAGCGAGGGGAGCTGCTCACGCGCATGATTGAGCGCGAGAACGACGAGCTCAAGAGCAAGCACAGCAAGGAGGAGGACGACCTGGCGAAGAAGGCCAAGAAGAGCAGCTCGTCGTCGTCGTCCAAGTCCAAGTCGAAGAGCAGCAGCAGCAGCACGAGCAAGAGCAAGTCGTCGTCGTCGTCGTCGAAGAGCAAGAGCAGCAGCAGCAGCAGCAGCAAGAAGCGCAGCGCGCCGAGCTCCTCCTCGTCCTCGTCCTCCAAGGCCAAGAAACAGAAGAAGTAGAGAGCGAGAGCAGCTACGAAGAAACAAAACAAGTTAAACAAATCCAACACAGTGTGCATTCGTACTGTACTACAGGACTGTAGGCCTCGATGGATCAGATCCCGTCAGGAGGAATGGCTACACTGGATCTTCAGATGTAGCCATTTCTGAGCCCAGCTCCTCCATGGCGTCAACACGGCATCGGATTAAGCGGAGAGGAGGAGGAGGAGGAACAGAGGAGAGGAGGGGAGGAGGCAGAGGAGTTGCGGTCGTCGGATCTCCAGGTCCATGAGTTGGGACTAACCGCATGGGGACAGTTTGACTGGTCGTTTAGACGGCGTTGGTACGTGACTGAGCACCCGCCAGCCGACGCGACGACAAGAACGGCTCCTGCTGTGGTACTGTACGCTATTCCAGTAAACAGCTCCCCGCACAACGGCAACGGTCCCATCAACTGGATCCGGAGTGCACTACAGGATAGACTTCCGGTGTATCACGAGCCTATCTGCCACCAGCAGGTCCGTGTTGAACTGCCTCACTGTCATTCCGTAACGGCGACCGGTCTATACTGGAGGGATCCAGAGCCCGGTATCCAAACGACGCGAATGAGACTAACCGCTCACTTCTACTGCTGCATACCAAACAGCTATGTTAGTTGCTGCGGATGGGGAGTTGGCTCTACACTGCCACCGAGAGCCACAGGACTGCACCCAGCTGGTCGGAGAGGACATGTTGGGGTTTTTGTTCTGACTCCTCGACGCCCGGACACTTTACCATGCTTTTTGGGGGTTTCCTGTGTCATGTTCGGGTTTTGGCCAATGATCATGCGACACCACTTTCCAAAATTACGATTATGGGACACGTCGTCAGTGCTCTGCTGGACAGCGGCGGTGAGAGAGGCCAACGTTCAGATAGACGGAGCCACCACCTGTCTCCCTGAGTTGCCGTCTTTTTCCTCCATGCCGCCAAGCCCAAGAGGCCTAACAAGCCCAGCCGGTTGCCATGCCTGGCGTGTGATCTGCGCGACACTCGGTTCCACGTGTGACTCTACAGTACGCGGGCGAGCAATGATGTTCTACCGTCCATCGTAGATCATTTCGCTCAAACTGAGAACGCTGGATCACAACCCAATTTGCCTAATTCCCGATCCCAACTCCAGAACATAAACACCATGGCCGCCGCTGTCTCCGGATTCCTGGGCTTTGCTCTCTCCAAGGTCGTGGACCAGTTCTGGACGCCGGTCTCCGGGCGCGAGTGTCCAGAGGAGACTAACGACGTCGTCCACGTCGCCATCGACCCACAGCCGCCGCGTCCGACCGAGGAGCTCCTCAAGCCAACAGCCACGAAGCCAGCCACACAGACGCAGCGCCAGAACGCGCGCCGCAACAACCGCCGCAAGAACGCCAAGAGCGCGGCATTCGTGGCCGTGGAACTGCCGCTGGATCTGGCGTCCAAGACGCGGTCCTACTCGGACGCCGACCCAGCCGAGATCTCGTCCAATGCGTCCACGTGCGGCGCGTCCGACGATGAAGACGAGGCCGAGGTGGAGGACATTGGCGCGAAGGAGATGCGGCTGATGCTGGAGCGCGCGCAGGAGATCAAGCGCCTCACGAAGCAGAGCCGCCAGTCGCGCCAGAAGGACGCGCGCAGCAAGGCCCAGCCGGCCAAGACCAAGACGCAGCCGCAGTTCCCAGACGTGCGCTCGCCCATCCGCCTGCAGAACACCACCAACGGACTGTGGAACTGGTCGGTGTACTCGGGCTTCGCGGTCGACGCCAAGGTCTCCAACCGCGGCCCTCGCAACATGCGCAACGTGTTCTGCTCGGCGGCTGAAGCCGAGCAGCTCGAGAGCGAGCAGCTCCTGCTCGACCTCGCGGCGCAGGTGCTCGCCGACAACTGAGCTCCTCTTTATTATCTACTCTATGGTATTTAAAACCCGTACGACGTCGTCACCAGAGTCGAGGAACGACACAACTGTGCTAGTAAATGAATGTTAATCGCACATCAATTCTGCTCAACATGACAATTTGTCTCCATTTGCATTGAATCACGATTACAATTGCGACGCACCGCAGTGACAGGAAGCCACGCAGCTGCATGCAGCCCCAGACACTCGGCTAAAGTCAAACGCCATCGGCAATTATTCGCGTGAGACAATGAGTTGCAAGGTGGATTCGCAGCTCCAGCCGACGCTGAGCAGCCGATCCTCAGCTGAAGATTGATCCATTTCTCAAGCGAGCCACCAACCAGGCAAGGCTCAGCTTCAACTTGTATTCAACGGAGATCGTATCATTGATCTTGTGGGCGTTTGCAGTGAGCTATATAGCTAACAATCCGACCACAAGACGAGTTCAGCGACACCAGCCGAAGCAGATTGGATCGTGACAACCCAAGAGGGCTCACTGATAAGGCCAGTGATGGCTCCGGTGTGGCCAGTCGAGGTCTCACCAGCGTGAGCCCCACGAATCGACGTGGATGTGTCGACGCCGAAACCTAGGTAGCTCCTGCCGTACCTGCGACTCCGCGGCGTCAACAAGCGCCGCCAGAGTCCAGTAAAAGAGCCCCCGCACTGCAGTAGTATGCTTACGGTACGCCGCTTCGCCTGCGACGCTGCGCTTGGCCAGTACCGACGATGCCGAAGTCGACTGAGTCTCCCCCCCACCCCCCCTCCTCTCCCCCACTTCGAGTGCGAACGAAACGCTTCCAAAGGCAGCGCGGCCTTTCGTGGTCAAATGGGTCGGACCCGCTACCGTTGGAGTGCTCGACGCTGCCTCTTGGTCGCCGCACCAAACGCCCCTGGGCCTTCAGATCCATCCAGAGGCTCCTCCTCCTCCTCCTGTCTCTGTGCTGGTCCTCTCGTTCACAGCGCATCCTCCTCTGTGGGGGAGCAAGAGAGACGAAGCGATGCGGGCGAAAGGTCGCGACGCTTGGCGAGGAGCCGTTGCGACCTTCCGCGGGATTTCGAACCTTCCGCGCTCGCCGCCTTTCTCCAATGATCTTGATCTTCTCGGCGTCCCCTCTTCCGTTCGCTGGCGACAGTGATTCGAGTCGACCACCTCGCCCCATGAAACCGTCGGGGGCTTTGATCTTGAACCCTCCGAGCATCAACCCGTTGATTCAACCCAGAGACGCCGGCCTGTGATTCGCGAGCTATAAAAACTTCGAACCTTTCGCAGCGCCGTTGTTGAATATTCGCGAAAGTCTCACGCCCGCCCGCATCCACACCACTGGCTTCTGGAATACCCCCGCATGAGGATACGCGCACGCGTGAAAAGACGGCGGTGATTGTCTGGTTGACGTGCATGGCTGGCGCTGGCTGCGCGTGGAGGGCGGATCTTCCAGCCCAGAGGATATGGAGCCAAGGCTAGCATGTTGAAAAATCAACGGATTCGATTTGATTCCGGTACTAGAATTACACAAAAATTGGCTAGAGCCCACGCTATCGGATCTGGTCAAAATACTATACAGACTTGTTGCACGACACTGGAACGAAGGCGGGGAGCACGTTAGTGGCCAGCCCACAGCTCCGTGTCCTGCATGTACATCTCCAGCTCTGTCTTGCCGAAGAACTCTGGTCCTTCAGGCCACGCGAGCGGCGGCTCCACACCGTAGTACTCGTTGAGGAGACGCGTGTCAATGGCGTGGCTCTCGGGCGCCGCTGGGTTGCTGCTGCTGGTCAGCAAGATGTCGTCTAGCTCTTCCAGCGTGAAGTCGAACGCCATGTCCGCAAAGCCAGCGGCGCTAGTTGGCGTCTCGTTGCCGCTCTCGGTCTTGATGTGGGCCACGTGGGACTTGGCCGCCCACTCCAGCGGACGGATGTCGGCCATGAGGCTCCACGACTCGACCTCAAAGTCGAACGTCGACGGGTCGACCTTGACCAGCGGCAGCATGCCCGGTCGCTGGCTCGTGTAACTCAGCGGCTCGCGCTTGATGGCCTTCGTGGTCGACTTGCTGCCTTCACACGTGCTCTCGCTGCGCTTTCGCTTGCCGTTGTGCTGCGCGAGAGGCTGCAGCTTCTCGCTCGTGGAGTCAACGTCCTCGCAGCCGACGCTCTCATTGAGCTGCACGACCAGCTCCACGAGCTGCTGCGGGTGGCGACGCACGTAGTGGTGGTGGCTGAACGTGCACACATTCGACTGCGTCTTGGTCCACTTGCGGAAGCCAAAGTTGTTGAGCTGGCGCTGGAAGCTGGCGAACTTGCCGTGCTTGAAGTACTTGGGCAGCACCTCGGCCTCGAGGCGCTTCGTGTGGAAGATCTGGAAGTGCGTGCCGTCGCTCGACCACGAGAGGATCGACTGGTCCTCGGCGTGGAGGATGTCGTACAGGCAGCGCAGGAACTTGGGCACGCGCGTGGCGGTGATCGGCTTCTTGACAGGCGACGTGGCTGGCGAGGCCTGGGCCGCAGTGGTGCAGTTGTTGCCTGGGTACGAAGCGGAGCGCATGCGCATCTTGAGCGAGTGAGGTATGGTGCTACGTGGGACGCGGGGGGCGGATCGTGTCCTTTGGAGGAGGATTGCGCGGCGGATATCCGAATGAAAAGTGAGTGAGCTGAAGTCTCTTGTGAAAGGCTGGGAAGAGCCACGCCGCAAGCCCATCAACGCATCCCTTCGCTCCACGCAAGTTGAACGTTGAGGGGAGGGGGGAGCTGCTCCTCTCCTCTCAGGGCGGCGGAGGGGGCGGAGTGATGTTCACCAAGGAGAGGGGACGTGCTGGCGTATCCTAAATTCGGTACACAGCTTTACTGGACGCTGCCAGTGAGCACCAGGCAGAGCGAACACGGCGTCTGCTATAGCTTGAGGATTGCTTCTGCTCTGGGTGTGAGTTGGGAGCGAGCGTTTCACATTGCGTCCTGTTTTTCACCCCGCGTTTCCTTCTTCGCCTCGCTCGCCAGAGCTCGAAACGTCGGCATCAGCTTTTTTGTTCCGGTAGAACTGCTTCTACAGCAGCTGGTGTTTTCGTTTGAGCAGGGAGCCGATTCCACGAAAGTTCAGGTTCACGGACCAGAACACTTTTGCACTAAAAATGTGCTCTTGTAAAAATGTGTCAGAAATTCCGGTCGCTTGGATCTTCGAACCCACTGGCTGCACAGGCAAAAAAGTCGCACGGCCAATCCCGACCCAGAGTCGCTCTTGATTGGAAAGGGAGCTCTGGAGTTTGGATTCGGTTCCACAGTCAGGCCGATTTTTGTTGGTTCTGTTGCCGTTGTTTGTTTTTTGTTTGTGTTTTTTTTTTCGAACCTTGTTGGATCCAGAGAACGGCAGCGACGTCATCGGCAGACGTGTCCTGCGCTGGCTTGGAGTTGCTTTTGTTTGGTGGTCAGCAGCTCAACAGCGCTTTGGATCGAGAGACCAAGAGGAGAAAGAGAGAGAGAGAGAGACCCAGAGACCCAGAGACCCGCAAGGATCCGGACTCCAGAGGTTGGGGGAGCAGCTCCACTCACGCCACCAGTCGTGCCTGGCCGATCCGATCCGAAGGCCGCCCAAGGGTCCTTTTTGAAAACCAGGCACCGAACGCTAGGGTGATACACCAAAGAGGTAGAGCACCCCAGCTCGTCTCTCTACGCTGCTGCTGACCAGCGCGATGCCTTACGCCCACCATGGGGTGGCGTCTCCAGCTGAGTGGAGATGGAGGATCTAACGTCACCTGCAGCGGCCGATTTGCCCCACACGCACGCACGACCAGCTGGGAAGACGGGGAGTTTACCATGTCAGGCGCGATCGAAGGTGTATATCGCTTACAGGAACTCAGTGGAGCGATATGCCATTCCCCCATGCCAGCGGGAGATTCTAAGGTAGCCAACGAAGGGATCCAACGGCTCCGCTGCCCAGTCAGCTGCCGGGTCACGATTCTTGGCTCAAGACCCGGCCCATGAAGCACGTTTACGTTGAAGTTCCGATCCCCGTTCGTACCTACAGGATCGGGGCCGAGTCCTCTCCGCTTGCACTGACTACCGGACGAGTCTGTGGACCACACCACCGCCACGCCAGCGCGTCATTCGACTCGACGCAGATTTGATAACCAAGACGCTTTCACCAACAGAAATCACCGCAAAATTGGTGGCGCCAGCGCATCTTGGATCTCGGTGTCCAGTCCTGCACTCCGGATAACGCCCATGAGCTGCGTGGAAACGCAGACTCTGGTTGAAGTGTGTCCCTTCTAGCTGCTCGGTCTCTGTCCCCATGTGCGCCTGCTGTTTGTTTTTTCGAAGCTCGAAACTCGCACCGCCGTTCGGATGACGACGCTGCCACCTGGCATCCGTGTCAGCCGGACGGCACCAAAACGATCTGGTCGGTCCAGAGGTCTGTCTGACCTTGACCCTCTCATCGCGATAGTCCGCACGTAAAGACCATGGCATGACAGCGCTGCCAGCGCACCGCGGTCTATCCAAGAAATCCAGCACCATCCAGTGAACGAAATGTCGTACGTGTGTGTGTGGTGAGATTAGTTCCGGCGGTCCGCCGACCACGCTCCGCTCCGCTCCTCTCTCTCCTCTCCTCTCCTCTGCTAGTAGTGTATCTAAATGATGTCAAAGACCTTCTTGAGCTTGATCACGAGCTGCCAGTCCTCCTTCTGGAGGTCCTCCCGGAAGTTCTCCTTCAGCGCGTCGATGCTGGCGCGCGAGAGCTTGCTCACGAGGCGGTTCTTGTGGTCGAAGTGGCGTCCGTACATCACGCTGCTCTCGTTGTCGATCCGCACGGCCACGCTCGCGCCCTTCTTGGCGCGGTCCACCTCCTTGTGGTCCCGCTCGATGGAGCCGACCTTGCCCACGAGCAGCATGCCCGCCGACGGCACGACCAGCGGCGTGCCGATCTTCAGGATGCCTTCCTCCACGTCCACGCCCAGGATGATCGGGTCCTTCTTGTTGAACACGCAGTTGGGCAGGATCTTGAGCACGCACGGGAACACGGCCGTGTCGGCCATCTCGTCCTTGCGCAGTTGCCGGAAGTTGTCCATGTAGGCCGTGAACTGGTCGAACAAGTGGTAGATGATGTCGGCCGTGAAGATGCGCACGCCCAGCTCCTGCGACAGCTCGGTCGCGTCGTTGTGGACCTTGACGTCGAACGCCAGGATCGTCGCGAACTCCTTCTGGTGCTCGAGCTGCACGCTCGCGCGCATCACGTCCTTCTTGTGGACGGGGCCAATGTTCACGCAGGCCACGGGGATCGGCGGGTCACACGAGCGCAGGAACTCGAGCAGCGCCTCGAGCGCACCCAGCGTCGACGCCTGGACCATCACGCCGCGCTTCGTGGCCTTGACCGAGTCCAAGATGCCCGTGAGGTCGGACATGACGGCGTCCTTGAGCTCCTCTTCGTCATCGTCTGGGCCGACCACGAAGATCTGCGTGCCGGCCACGGCCTTCTCGAGACCGTGGGCCGAGATCTTGACACCCATGGCGGCCTTGATGGTCTGGTGGTGGATGTAGTCGCCCTTGACGCGCATCTCCTTCATCGGGTGCGGCGTGAGCAGCGACCGGATCGTCGTCACCACGGGGCCTTCGAGTGTACACGCCACGATGCGGTCGCCTTCGTGGAGCGAGCCGTTCACGAGCACCGTGTCGATGGTCGTGCCGAGACCTTCGATGACCTTGACTTCGAGCACCGTACACTGGAGGATGTCGACGAACGCCAGCGACTTGGCCATGCGCTCCTGCGTGAGGCGCGTGAGCATCATGAGCAGGTCCGGCACGCCTTCGCCCGAGATCGCACTGGTCGGGATGAGCGACACCGTGCGGCCCAGGTCCTTGTTGCGCCAGTAGATCTCGGCGTTGATCTTCTGCTCGGCAAACTCCACCATGATCTGCTTGGTGCGGTCCTCGAACTCGCGCACGACGTGCTCGTTCTGGTGCTTGAGCGCCTCCTGGATCGGCATGTCGGGCATGGTCTTCCAGCCGTAGCAACGGTCGATCTTGTTGAGCGCGACCACGAACGGCGCCTTCTTCTGGCGCAGCAGCCGCAGCGACTCGAGCGTCTGCGGCTCGAGGCCGTGCATGATGTCGACCACCAAGATGGCAATGTCACACAGCGACGAGCCGCGCGTGCGCAGGTTCGTGAACGACTCGTGGCCGGGCGTGTCGATGACCAGCAGACCCGGCAGCTTGTACTCGAGCTTCATGGTCTCGGCGAGACGCGCCGTCTTCTGCTTGATGGCCTCCACGGGGAAGAACGTCGCGCCGATCTGCTGCGTGATACCGCCGGCCTCGCCGTCCTGGACCTTGGTCTTGCGGATGTTGTCCAGCAGCTTGGTCTTGCCCGTGTCGACGTGGCCCATGATACAACAGATCGGCGAGCGCAGGTTGTCGGTCGAGACGTTGGCCAGCGCAGCCTCCTCGCGCACGCGACGGCGCTCGGCGGCCTCGGCCTTCTTGCGGTCGGCCTCCTGCTGGGCCTTGGACCGCTGGCGCTCCATCTCGGCGTCGATGCGGGCCTGCTCCTCCTGCTCGGCCTGGCGCTTGGCCAGCGCGATGCCCTGCTGGCGCAGACGCTCCTGCTCCTTCTTCTGCTCCAGCAGCAGCAGATCCTCCTCACCGTCGCTGTTGAGCGCCGTCTCCTCGTCGTCGGCCGCCTGCAGCTTGTCCTCGAGCGACGCCACGAGGTCGCTCGACTCCCAGTCCTCGTCGTCCCAGGCGTCCGGCGCCTCCTCGGCCTCGCCCGAGTCGCCCTCGTCGGCGTTCTTCTCCCAGTCGTCCTCGTCGCTGCCCTCCTCCTTCTCCTGCTCCTCCTCCTCCTGGGTCTTCTTCGGCTGCTTCTTCTTGTTGTTGTTCGTGTACACGACCTTCTTCTTCTCCTCCGGCTCCTCGGTCGGCGCCGTCACGAGACCGGCCTGCTGCAGCGCCTCCAGCGCCGCCTGCGCGCGCGCGGCCTTGGCCTTCTGCGCCTTCGTCATGTACGTGCCTTCCTTCTTCTGGCGCTCCACCTTGGCGGCCTTGGCCTCGCGCTTCTTGCGGCGCGCCTCCTCCAGCGCCTCCTCCTCCGCGCGGATGCGAGCCTCCTCCTCGCGCTCGCGGGCCTCCTCCTCCAGGCGGATCTTCTCCAGACGCTCCTGCTCGGCCTTGAGCGCGGCCTGGCGCTCCAGCAGCTTCTGCGCGGCGGCCGAGATCGGCTTCTTGGGGCCGGCGGCCGGCGCGGCCTCCTCGGCCTTGTCGCCGGCGGCCTTCTTGCCCTTCTTCTTCTTCTTGTTGTCCTTCTTCTCGCCAGCGCCGCCGGCCGACGGGTCCAGACCCAGCGACGCCAGGTACGCGGCGGCCGCGGCGTCCACGTCGTCGGCGTTCTCCTTGGCCGGCGTGGCGTCCGCCGCCTTCGCGGGCGTCTCCTGCGCCGCCGGCTGCTCCGCTGGAGCCGCGACCGGCGCGAACTCGCTCAGCAGATCGTCCCAGTCATCTCCGCCGGCGGCCGCGGCCTGCTTCGGCGCCTGCTTCTTCCCTTTCTTCGGCGGCATCGTGGCTCTCTGTGTGGGTGGATTATCAGCGCGCCCAAATGGGAGGAGCTGGCGCAAAATGAGTGGAGAGACTTCCGCCCGAAACCAGCCATTCAACAACGCGTCCAGAATGTCGACAATGTCGAAATTGGCTGCAGCTGAGACCGATCAGGTCTCAGCTCAGAGGATCAGATCAGACCACTTCAACGTCAAGACGAACCAATATCAGTACCTACATTGCGGCTTCCACGTGAGGCACTCGCCCCACGTCCCTGCCTTCTAGAAGGCCGAGAGCGAGCTGATGGATGCAGACTCACGACCCCTTTCCCGTCTTTCTTCGCACCTGCCGCCTACCCCAAAGCCCTCGAGGCCGCGCGGCTCATTCGCGGACTCGCCTCTTCCTACGCAGCACGATGAACGCCGCCGACTGGGACTTCCTGAAGCCGTGGCTCGCGATCCTGGCGCCCGTGGTCTTCGTTCCCGACGCCAACAAGGTCCTGAACGGCAGCGACAAGGACGCCCACGCGACGCTTCAGCCGCGAGTGCGCTACCTGGGCATTGACCCGTTCCGGGTGTTGATCAGCGGCATGTTCAGCGCCGGCGGCACCGGTGGCCTTGACGTGGACAAGCTCTTTCAGATCGGCTCTGCCATGGAGCTCGTGGCTCTGGCGCTGCGAGTGGAGCCCCGCGTGT
>JAADXN010000383.1:0-25434 GCA_023337875.1 Pythium apleroticum | reverse complement strand
GCCAACGCCTCGCCTCGACTCGACGCTCTCGCTAACCGAGCGATCAAGAGCCGCGAGCCGTGAGCCCATCATTCAAGAGTGCCTCTCGCTGACCTGACCAAGCGAAGCGATCGAGCGCCATGCGTATCGTATCTGTAGGTGTAGAGGATAGTTCTTTGGTTGATGTAGCGTCTAGTTTAGTTTACAGGCAGATCGAGTAGGAGGCCGCTGGGGTCGTCGTCCGTGGAGACCGACCCCACCACCACCAAAAGACGGCGTGCATGAACTGAGCTCTCTCTTTTTTGAAATCCCGCGGCGTTTATTGCTGTCCTATGCTGGATCGTTCTACTGCACTTGACAGATCGCCTAAGTCCACCCGCAGTGACTGGATGCCTGCACGGACGCTCCGTCGCATCCCGCCATCCGCCATGAAACGCAGCCATTACATCGTCATCGCCGCCGTGTTGATCGTCCTTGTTGATGGCTTTCTTTCGCGTGTTGATTGATGGACCGTCACTCTGGGCATCACAGATTCAGAGAGACCTTCACTCTCAGTTCCACTGATTGCGGCGTTGGTGTGGGACACGCCACTGGCGTGGAAGTATCTTCAATTCATTTCCGAATCGCACCCCCAAATGCGGATACAACTCCACAATCCGCAACAGACTTTGGCTCCCGGTGGGTTTTATGCGGCCGACCGACACGACACAGACCCCAACGCCCCCACGGCCTTAATCGCGACGCCACGCGGGATCCGCCGACGCGACGAGAACGCCGCGGATTGGAGTCCCCAGGACGCCCCACACGACGACCAGCGCATAGATAGAAAGCGCTTGCGCCGCTGCGTCGCTCCTGCCTGAAAGCGCCACCTCCAGAGCGTTTCCCCCTGAGAAAAACCAGGTTGAAGTGAAGGCTGACTTTGTGAGGCGGGCGACCGGGATATGACCATGAACTCGGGCTCTTCCAGCACCAACACGTCGCCACGGTCGTCGCTGGCGCACTACGACACGCTCAACTCGCTGTCGGCCGCCACGCGCGAGTTCGGCGAGCAGTTCGGCTTCAATGCCGGCAGTCCGCGCCGCATGAGCCCCAAGTTCTTGCGGAACGTGTTCGAGCCGCTGGAGCGCAAGCCCGACACCGAGTGTCTCTTCCGCGTGCGCATCTCGGGCATCCAGTGCCGCAACCTGCAGGGCCGCAAGTTCAGCGGCAAGAGCGACCCGTTCGTCGAGTTCTACTGGGATGACCCGGACGAGAAGGCGCCGTACGCGACGCCCGTGATCAAGGGCGATTTGAACCCCAACTACAAGGGCCTGCTCATCGCGTTTGAGTACAAGGGCACGCTGGCGCTGCTGCCCAAGAAGAACCTCGTGGTGAAGGTGTTCTCGAGCCGCACGTTCCACGCCAAGTCGCTGATCGGCGCCGCCAAAGTGGACTTGTGGTCGGTCGCCACGGGCCCCGTCCACCACGACCACCACCTCATGGGCTGCGAGAACGGCCGCATCGTGTTCAACTGCTACATGGAGCAGTGCAGCGAGTGGAACATCTCGGTGAGCGACGTCGGCGTCATGATGCCGGCGATCGCCAACGAACTGGACCGACCGGAAGGCCACGATTTCCAGGAAGACGCGTCGCTGCCACTCAAGAAGTTCGCGGTGAGTTACAAGTGTACGATCGGCACGAGCGAGACGTTCTACATGGGCAACAAGCTCAAGCACGCCGAGAAGCGCGTGATCGCAGACGTGAACGAGGTCAGCTTCCAGTCGCTCGCGCGTTTGGCAGTGCTCTCATCGCGAGTGTCGCGAACGCACTCGCAGATCGCAGCGACTGAGCTCAGCGACGACGCTCTGGGCGACCCCCTGCTGGCGGAAGACCCCGTTAGCGTCGCGTGGTCGACGGCATCCGACCATCTGCCCGCGATCACCCGATACAGCACGTTTGATGAGCTCATGTCGGCGACGCTGACGCTGGAGGTGCGTCAGATGCACGTGGGTCGAGGCCAGATCTCGAGTGATCCCGACGGCGGCTTCTTGGCGCTGTACGAGAAGTTCAAGAAGGAGAGTGAACCGAACGAGGATGCGACGTTCGATTCCGAGGTGCGCAACACGGTGCTGTTTGGCCAGACGTGGCTTTCGTTGGAGAAGAGTTTTGAAGACGCGCTGCAGGAGCGTATGAAGAAGAAGTTTGACGCTGACCCAAGCGCCGGGATGAATGGGCTGGGCTTCTCGGAGCCGTTCGTGACGAGCAGATTCGAGCAGCCGCTGACCTTGAAGGGCCACCAAGTGGGCGTCGTGTACGGCACGATCCTCTTCAAGCGTATCCCAGATGTGCGCCAGTTGCGGTGTGGTGTGATCAGCGAGAATGGAATCTCGTCGTCGAGTTCCGTGATTGTCGGCAGCATGTCGACGAAGAAAGCGACGCGCAAGGTCGTGATCCCGATCGAAGCGCAGCGCGTGCTCGAGAAGATGCAAGATCTCGTCGAGCTCATGGCTGTGCGTCAGAAGGATGACAAAGAAGCGAAAGTGCGCAAAGCCACCAAGATCCTCAAGATGCTCCAGATCTCACACAAGGCGTCGATGCTTTCGTGGGTCTACGCTTCCGCCGAAGCCCTGGACGAGACGAAGAGCATCCTGCTTCGGCTGTGGCAGTTCCTGCTCGAGAACATTCGCGTGCGGCATTACACTCTGCGAAACGTATTCTACGAGCTGTTGTTCTACTTGGTCAAGCGAGCAGAGCTGAGTGACCTCCCGCTGCTGGGATTCGACTCCACCGTCGTCACGAACGCGCTTGGCTTCAAGCACACGCACAAGATCAGCAAGAAGGACGTGGAGTTCGGACTCAAGCTGCGCGCCATGCTGGTGGAGACCAAGTTCTGCGTGCTGCAGACCGTGTCGGTGCGAGGGGTCATGAACAACAACTTGATGTTCTTCGTCGCGCGTATGCTGTCTGTGCTGTGTTTCCGACTTCCAAGTTTCGGTGTCGAGCTGTACCAGTTGTGGGCCGAGTCGTACATTGAAGCAGTCCCTGAACTCGCTGCGGAATTCGAGATCCAAGCTGACGCAAACCTGTTTGCTATGGACGGGTTGGAGGCTCATCTTGACTGGCGGCGATTCCACAAGGCAGTCTTCGATGAGTACGGTGAGAAGGCGCTCAAGTCCCAGGAGGAAGAGGCCGAAGACAAGTATGAAGTCACCAGTGAAGCGTGGAAAGCTCGCTTTCGACGCCTCAATGGCGAGGCCAACACGCTCAACATTCTCCTGTTGGACCAGTGGCTCTGGTACGTGTTGGACACACTTGCCGTGTTGAACCAGAAGATCGGCTGGGCGCATCTGCCAGGATACACGCAAGTTCTGAAGGTGTTCTTCCTCGAGCTCAAGACCCAAAAGTCTGGCTGGCTGCCCCCCACGCTCTACAAGCTGTCGTGTACGATGCTGTCAAACCCGAGCTTGATCAACCCGATGACCAAGTTCTTGCTGAGCAGCACGAGCGTTCACGACGTGACGGCTGTGATCGGCGCAGTTGAGCTGCTCGGTGTGTGGATGTACATGATTCGAAGTTGGCGAGTGCGATTGGGCTCCTACCGTCTCTCCCACCTCGAGAACAACGACCGGTGGAACTTCCACCAGGACGACCAGTACTCGATCCCTGCCGGTGACGAGGTCTCGCTGTTGCCTCCGTCGTTTGACTTCCGCTTCCTGTGCGCTGCGCTGCGTGTGCTGTTGTCTTCCGAACACACGCAAGTCGTGCTCACGACGCTCGAGTTTCTCTACAACTGCTGGGACTGTTTCCCAGAGCGACATGCTGACAAGCTGCGGTACGAGCTCGTGCAGACTTTCCCACGCCTGTTCCTCCACTGGCACCGTGAAGTCCGCCATTTCTTCCACACCCTGATTGCGTTGCGAGCGATGAAGCCACATGGCTGGACGCAGAAGGGCTCGTCGTTTGTGAACACTCCTCCTCACAGTCGACGACAGATCGATGCTGTCGCCGCGGATTTCAACTCGTCGCTGGGGGCAGACGAAACGTCGGACAACGCCAAGCGCACGCGTTCCTACAGTGCCAGCAACCTGATCGATTCGGTTCACAAGCGGTTCTCGTCCTCGTCGCCGCGACAGAACTGGGCGTCCTCTCTGGTATCGCCTCGATCGTCACCGCGATCGTCGCCTGCGCCGTCCCCGCGTGCAAACGCATCGTCAAGCGGCCTCTCTCTCACGATTTCGTCCCCTAGCAACCGAGGGTTCAACAGTGGAAGCAGCACTCCGACGTCGGGCATGGACCGCAAGAGTGTCGATGGCTCCAACTCGTTCTCCGACCGCAAGACGCGAAGCATCTCGGAAGATTTCAAGGGAACGCTGCAGCCACAGCCGAAGATGGATCCTCACCTTCAGTTGCAGTTCAACCGCATTCTAGAGTCGATCTACGCCGCCGCGAAGAAGTACATCGACCGTCAGACGCTTCAGGGCAACCTGCTCAAGACCAAGCAGCCCACGAAGGCGACGTGGAAGAAGAAGGGCGTGCTGCTCAAGCAGGGCTTCATCTACAAGAACACGTGGAAGCAGAAGTTCTTCTCCCTCCAGAACAACAAGCTCGGCTACGCGGACACTGAAAACGGGCCGATCAAGCGTGAGATCAACGTCATCGGCAGCACTGTGGCCGAGATGCCGAACCAGCTCGACCAGTCGCAGGGCACGCGCGTGATCCTGTTCAACTGCTTCTCGGTGGATAGCGGCTACACGAAGTTCGTGCTCTGTGCTCCGACGTTCGAAGACCAGCGCGAGTGGATCGAAGTGCTGAGCCAGAACGCGACGGCGGAGACGGCCGTGCGCAAGGAGGAGCAGTCGCAGTGGGACGTGACCGAGGTCAGCGACAAGCTGCAGTCGCTCGCCGGCAAGCACGACGCTGGCGAGGCGATCCAGGAGGTGCTCATGCCGTACACGGCGCCCGCCGTCAAGGAGTGCGTTTCGCTTGATTGCTTCGTTGGAGTTCATGTTGCACGGAGGGTTCTGACGCTGTTTTTTTGTGTGGTGTAGGTGGCTGCAGATTCGCGTGGAAACCATGGAGATCGAGTCCAAGATCGCAGTGGGCCAGCCCTTCCAAATGCCCACGCTGCTGTCCAAGTCGTCTCTCTATGCCGATGACGACTAATACACTAAAATCAAAGTCTCCGTTCGCACATGCATCGCATCTTCACGCTCATTCATCCGTGATGGGTACACTTGGTGGACATGGGTACACTTTCAGGTGGTCCACATGGTCATCTGGAATATTCCACGTCCATTTGGACCTCTGCCCACTCTTCCCAGATGACCAGCACTCTGGCGGAGATTTGGCTCCCGCCAACAAATCGAATCGCCAACAAATCCACTTCGCCAACAAACGCACCGCGCCCGAGATGCCGCTCCTGGATGACGACGACGCGCCGCCGCTGCGCTCGTATGCGCTGCCCGTGTCGCCCTGTCGCAGCCCCATGGGCTCCGACAACATGTCTGTATGGGTGGAGGAGGTCCCGGACGGCGGCGAGCCGCGCGTGCGCGTGGCGCTGAGCGACTCCCCGCGTCGCCACCCGGATCCCGGCGGCTCCTTCTCGACTCCTCTTCCTCCTTCGTCCGCGCCGTCTCCAAAGGCCGTGGACGCTGCATCGCTGCCGCCGCCTCCTTCGTCGCCTGTGCGGTCGTCGGACGCGATGGACTTCCCCCTCGTCCTGGTGGGCGACGACTCGCACGGCGCGACTGCAGGCGCCATGTCGGCGGCCATCGTGCCCTTCCAGAAGCTGCAGATGGACACGAATCTCCATCAGACGACGCTGCCGACGACTCCCACGAGCCAGAGCACCAGTCCGTCGAACAGCGCCACCGCTCGCTTCAACAACGCGTTCCACGGCGGCGACGCCATCTCCCAGAACTTCATGGAGGCGATGCGATTTGGTGGCGACGCAGCGCTGCTGAGGCCGCAGGAGCCGCAGCTCTCCGTGCGATTGCGTGGTAGCCGCGTGGAGCTCGCGTCTGCGTCGGAGGATGACGCCGTCGACTTCTTAGGCCCCGCCGAGAACATCAAGAAGCTGTTCAAGCTGCCCTACTCACAGGGCCGCGTCTCGCTGGCAGTCCACCGCGTGGGGAGTACGCTCGTGGTGGACGGAGGCATTGACGACGTGGACCTTCCGCCGGGCTTCGCTGAGGATGCCGACGAGCGCAGCGCGGCGTCGGCTGCGGCTGCTCACGTGCAGCAGCCCAAGAGCATCGAAGACGCGGCGCAGACGCAGGACGACGAGCAACAGTCGCAGCAGCTCCTGTACGAGAAGTTCATCTACCAGAGCACGCTGGTCGCGCATCTCACGCACTACGAGCAGCAGCAAGAGGACGACAAGCAGAAGAAGAAAGCGCTTCCCGAGGCGTCAATCTCGTCGTCTTCATCGTCCCAGCCATCAAGCGGACGACGACGCAAGGGTAAGAGCCAGCAGACCAGCAAGAAGCAGTCGGCGGCAACGTCGTCATCATCGTCGTCGTCGTCTTCCTTTGGCTTTGAGAAGAGCCAGCGTCGAGCTCCGCCGTCACGTTCGTCGTCGTCGGCGTACAAAGCAGACCAAGGACCCGCGGCGTTCCAGCGCGTGCTCAAGTGGAAGTTCAACGACCTCAAGATGATCCTCGGCAGTGATGTGCTGCTGTTCAGCAACCCAGAGCACCCTGCTGTGTCGCTGCGTCTCCACGACATGGACAAGGAGCTGTCGCTGGCGACGGTGCTCGACTACTACCTGGACAACGTGATCGCCAACATCCCCGAATTGGGCATCTGCATGCATTCCAAGGGCGTCGTGCGAGGGTACAAACTGGTCGAGACGCGCCAGATCCCCTACATGTCGGGCGATTCGTCGCGACCGCTGTTTGATGTCCAAGAGGTGAGCTTGAACGCGTCGATGCTGCTGAAGTTCCTCAAGGAGAACTGCACGAGACCCAACGGCACGTACTGGCTGCATCGCAAGCAAGGAGAAGACGCGCTTCGACTGTACGACGTCAACGTGCTCTCGCAAGGCAAGCAGCTCAAGTGGAAGTACATGATGGCGATGCTGTGCTACCGTTTCGCGTCCCGGGCGTCACGCATGATGTACTCTCTCACGACCGACACACCACGCCTGCAGAGGCAGCTGCGACACCGTCAGCGCGATCTGCTGCGCACGTGTGTGAACCTTCTCAAGGAAATCGCCGACGCGGGTGGTGCAGCGCACAAGTCCATCCGGTCGTCAGTCGCTGAGCAGCTCGCGGACACTTACTTGCGTCAAGGAGCTGAAGACCTGCAGGAGTCTGAGCATGCTCAAAGCGCAGGCGCTGATGCGCCTACTGAAAACTCTGTGAAGGCCGAGGCGCTTATCCAAGCCAAGACGTATCTTCAAGAGAGCATCCGTTTGTTCGAAGAGTGCGTCCAGGCAGAAGCGGAAGCTGAAGCAACGGCCTTGCCGACAGCACAAGACAAGTCGCAAGATGACGAGTTAGAAGCCAAGTTTTCTTCGTCGGACGCGATGGAGAAGACTGGCGACGATGAAGAAGACGACATGAACGCGTTCATGAAGGAAGAGCTGCTGCGACTTGAGCTCAAGTCCAGCTCGATTTGCTTGCAGCTCGCGCACATTCGCATCCGAGAACGTGATTGGAGCGCCGCCGTCGCTAGTATTCGTGAGGCATCCGAGCAGCTGCCTCGTGCCTCTATCCCCGTGTTATCATCGTCTTTGTTTGCCTCGTGTCCGGACGAGGACGCCGATGAAATCAACGCGCTCTTCGACAAAATCGACTTCAGTGGCGTGCGTGAAAAGGATGATCCATTCTATGGAGGCTCTGCGCGAGATGCCGACGCACGCGTATGCGCGAGCGGCGCTGAGCTTCGGTGCTTCGTGCTAGAGGTCATCGGCGATGCCGCCAGCAAGGCGACCGTACCAGAAGCGACGGCCAGGGAACTCGTGCTGCTGTTTCAAAGCGTGAGCGGGGAACCAAGCGGTAGCTTCGACGGTGTTTTGACTTTCGAGCAGCCAGACCAACTCGCTTTGCTGATGCGGCTACTCGCATTCAGTGCCTACCTTCGAGCGCTCTTCCCTGCTGTCGACTCGGAGCTCTACTTGTACGTAGTCTTCACTAATCATCTCACGTGGTACGGCATTGATGCTAACTCTGTTGAATGTTTCTGGATGTAGCCGACTAATGAAGAAACTCGGCAATGCGTGTAATGAACTCGGCAAGCAGTTCCTGACGTCGACGCCTCGTCACGACGTCGCGTTTCGGTGGTTTGAACGTGGCTGCCGGGTGTTCAAAGACATTGAAGACAGTGTCAACGTCGCGCTGCTGTCGGCCAACCTCGCGCATCTACACAAGATCCTGGCTCAGCAAGTGGCCTCCAACTTCGCCAAGCAGCAAATGCACTACGAGCGTGCAGTGCAACTCTGTCTGGACGCGTCGTCGCTTCTCAAGCACCACAAGATGGATGACGACGCTGCGTTGCATCGCAAGGTCTCAGGCGAGTTGGCTCTCAGCTATCTCGTATGGGGAGTGGCTCTGGCGAGTGACGCCGGAGCGCAGCGCACAACACGGGAAGCTGACGCTCAGAAGAAGTTCAGCAAGGCCTTGGCACTGTACATGGAGATCGGCGATGTCAAGCAAGCTGCCGCAACCCACTACCAAATCGCCAGTTTCCACGCGAGGCAGATCTCGAGAGACGTCAGCGAGCAGATGCAAAACAGTACTCGTGAGACCAGTCGTGGCGCCATCGCAAAGCAGAGCTCGGGCTTGAAGAATCGCATGGAGATTGCGCGTCGCCACTACGAGAAGGCGCTCGAGTATTTCGGCCGCGTTGAGTTAGGCGCGACGTTCGTGCTGATCCACCAAGAGTTGGCGGACCTGTACGCGATGGGAGGACGCCTGGACGATCTCGACCACGCGCTTCTCGTCCTCCTCAACACCGTCCATGCCCTGCAAGCCGCGTCTACGAACATGGATCCAGTCGCGGTGAACGTGTTGGCGAAGATTCAGACGGCTCTGCACCAGCTCATCCGTCTCAGCGCCGTCGGCACCCCTTCAACCAGTGCTGTCTCAGCGAGCAAGCGAACAGCAAGCTCATCCAAGGAAGAAGCGAGAGCGAAGACCATGAGCGAAGCGTACAAGCACATGTACAAGGAGATCATCTACTTCAACGCAGCTTCCGCCACGCCGACCGCGTCCGGCATCGCATCGCTTTTCACGATGCTTCAGACGATCTACGACGCCTCACGCTCACTCTAACGCGTAGAGGTGCGCGTGAGACGAGTCGTACTGCTTGAGGAGCTGGTCGACGTACTTCATCGTGGAGGTCTGCAGTTGGTCCACGAGCACGAGCGACTTGCTCTTGGTGATGCGGCCAGTGTACTCTGCGAAGTAATATCCCTGGATCGCGACGTTGTTACTATCCCCGTTGGCAGACACCAAAGCGATGCTGCGAGGCCAGCTACGGAACAGACACAGTCGAGACAATTAGCGGACGTCGCGCGCAGCTCAAAGCATCGTTCAAACCTGAGGGCCGAGTCTGCAGTTCCACCGACGAGCACTTCGCGCTGGAACGAATCGACAGTCGCGCGTGCGACGACATTGGCGTTGGTCTCACACCAGTAAACGTACGCGCCGTCGACGGCGATTCCATCTAGTCGAGTGAGGGAAGGAAGCGTCAGCAGCAGTTGAGGCGTCGGCTGCGGTGGTGCGCGCGGTGATCCAGACGATGGAGCAGTTGATGGCAGCGGCGTGAGTCCAGACAAGGATGCGCGGTAGATGCGGCCAGTCTTCTCTGTCCAGTAGAGAAAGCTCTGCGAGGGATCGACGGCCAGTCCTCGTGGCGAACGAAGAGCAGAGAGCAGCGCTTCCGTCGTCTGCGGCCCAAGCGGGGCCCCCGACCCAGCAACGGCGATGCGTGTTCGGCGGATGAGCCCCTTGCCTTCGAGTGAGAAGACCAGCTCCAGCGTCTGGCTCGGCGGCCACCGTAGCAGCGCGAGTCCTTTGACTTCCCACGCGTTGGTCTGGACAGCGCTAATTGTCGTGTCGCTCAGACTGCTACGGTAGATGGTGCCGTCCACGGCATTCGACCAGAAGAGAGCGTTGCTGGCGGCGTCGATCGCCAGAGCCAACGGCCTCACGGGCGTCTGGTCGATCTCGAGCCGCTGGACGATGGGCGACGGCAGGCCGCTGGCACGCATCTCCTCGTAGTTGTTGCGTGCGACGCCCCGCATCTCGCCGCGCGTTGTACGGATCACACAGTCGCTCTCGTCGAGCGGATCGTCCAGCCGTGGCAGTGCCACGATGCACTCGACGAAAGTCGGAGTCCAGCCCACGACGCTCACGCACGGCGTGTCCTGGACGACGAGAGCCTGCAACTCGCTGCGATCTGCCCCGAAATTGACGCCAAACCACCGCACGCGCGCCAACGACCCGATCTCCGTGCGGATATCCGAGCCATTCGTGACGAACGCACTGCGGATCGAGCGCGCGTCGCTCCAGAACAAGCGCGTCGGTGACAGCGCCAACGCCACGAAGCGAGACGCCGAGGCCGTGCCTTCGAGCTCGCGTTCCTGCAGCGGGTCGCTGCTGCGGCTGTCGACTGCGAAGATGTTGCCGAGCGAGTGCTTGCGGAAGTAGACGGTGGACGAGAACTGCGATTGCTACAGGGCAGCAGAGGACAACACAACAGAACAGAACAGGAACGCGGACGGTCCGTCAGCAGCCTGATCCAGGAGCAACGCGTCTGTCGTTGTGTGACCCTCGCGTGCGTGGGCGTACAATGCAATGCGGCCGTGAATGACCAGTGAACGTACAGCAACGGCGAACTGAGGCGGGGCGACCAGCAGTAGAAGCAGTAGCAGCAGCGATGGCTGCAATCGGCAGTTGCCACGCCGGTGGTGACGACCGTGAGGCTGAGACTCACTGTGGGCCCCCATGGCGAGAAGATCGGATGCAGGATGCGAGCGCCGTTGATGGGTGACTCACGATGAGGCACAAGCCGCGAGCGTGAAAGGTCGCGGCTGGTGATGATGAGCTTCTCGTGTGGAAGATCTCTTCCAGGCGGTGATCGTGAAGCCATGAAGGGTCAGCCGTGGCATGGATACACTCTCATGCCGGACAGGACGGGATGCAGGATCTTCCGGATGCCGGATTCCGGATCGCGTCGGGACGGTCCAGTCCGCGTGCGAGTCGGCGTTGGGCAGTTCATTTCATGCAGTCTTCGTTCTCCTGACGAATACAAATTATGATACGGAACGCAGACCACATTTGGACGACAAGCACTGGTGTCTCACTGCAGTCGTCCGACCATTCCTTCATTTCATTACTGTACGCCTCCCGTTGATTCGTCGCTTTCATGCCGTTTACGGACGATGGCGCCGAACAATCATCCGGCCACGTCACCAGTGGCCACGGCATGGCCGCAGAGCAGCCATCTCACAGTGAGTTCGCCCAGTCGTCATTTCTCTCGCCCCTCGTCTCGCTGGATGGGGAGGAACAAACTGTGGCCATGATGCGTAAGCGGCAGGTCGCGGTCGCGACGTCGTCGTCGTTGGCGATGGCTGCTGATGTTTGGTAATATGTCAGAAAATCTATGGTCACCCGAAATCACCAGCTGGCGGATACCCTCCGCGATCCAAAGCAAGGCACCGCAGTTTCTCAAAAGATCGCTCTCACAAGCTCATCTTCGGCTAGGAATCCCCTGTGCCAGTTGCAGTGGAGCCTCGGTGGAATCCGTGACGCAGCCCAGCTGGCGTTTTCACTCCATCCAGACTGGATTCCAGTCACGTCCAGCCATCCTCGGAAACCACAAACTGCGCCGTGATCCGGAGGCGATCGGATTCAGCTTCCTTGGATACTGGATTGTCACATCCAGCATCCAGCGCGTCTGTGTCCCTGGGTCGGGCCGCCCAGTCTGGCCTGTGTGTGTGTCTAGGATTCTGGATCCAAAGCCCAACCCATGATGTGGATCCAAGTTGCAATTCCAAGGAGAACACGAATGCGCATCCAAGTCGTGAAGAAACCTGCGGAACACGGATGCGCGCCCAGATTCATGTTCCCATCCAGCGAGTCCATGCTCAAGTTTTGTAATCCTCACGCTTTGGCAGACAAAGATCCTGACAAGGAGCGAAATTCGAAGCAGCAAATCAGACACGATCACTCGCAGGATGAGGCTTTCGCCGGGCGAGTCGCCCGGTGCCACTGGCATGCAGAGTGCTTGACTGACTCGCCAATGGCAAGTCTCCATGGTCCATGATCAAAAGATCACGGTCCACGGCCTCTGAATGGTGATCTCTTGATCCCGAAGCGATGGTGGGACCTTGCTCTGACGCGTTGGAGGACTATCGAAACGGCAGCGAAGGCATGGCTTCCTAGATTCCACACCCTTGGTCTTCATCTAACCGAAGCGGCGTTCCATGCTCTTCCCGCTGCCCCGCCGGCGTCTTGCTTTCGTTGAGTCACGCCACAGCAGACTGCAGCGGCCTGCTATTCTTCGAAATAGAACAACTCCAGTACCCATCGTGTACTGTACTGGACAACTGACTGCTTTGCTGCGCAGTCGTCGCCAATTGGGAAACCCGTGAAGAATTCAAATCTCAATTTTTCGTGCCTGGTGGGCAATGCCAAGATGCCCAGTGGGCATCCAGTGGGCATCTCTCTCCTTGTTCTCGTTCTCTGTTGTTTTGGGTGTTGCACTTTCAGCTCGCTGCTTCCGGATTGGGCAGTTCCGGATGAACCCGTCCGCGTCCCATCCTCTCCGGAAGTACCGTACAGTACCGTAGATCCAGTCGCGGTTCGTGTGGCAGCGGCCTCACGCCATCGGTGGCATCAGCGAAGCCGTCGCCGGTGCCAGAGACGAGCCCGTCCAGCCCGAGCTTGCGTGAGGCCGCCGCATCAGCTCACCTGCGTGGCTGCCGCCTCGCCCCCACTCTGCCTTTTCGCCCGCAGCGCTCAGTTAGACCAAGTCGCGTCGTTTAAACTGTCCATCCCTCCGCTCACAATGGACCGCGTGACGCCAACACCCGTGGCCACCAACCGCAACATGAACATGGCAATGGCCATGCCCATGAACATGGCCGCTACCGCCGCGCCAGTCGTGTCGCCGTACTGGTCCGCCTTCGACCAGGAGCTCATCGAGAGCGTGCTCTTCACCTCGGGCGTGTCCACGTCCGGGCTCACGGGCTCGCTGCTCACGCCCGTCGTGGGCTTCCCGGGCATGCCGGCGCCGCGCGTGCCCTCCGTGCCGGCCTCGCCCATCGAGTCGGGCATCTCGTCGGCCCAGTTCTCGCAGTCCCCGGACAGCGTGGGCGGGCTCATGACGCTCGACTCGATGATGGGCAAGATGCCGTCGCCGCTGGACGACACCATGTCCACGACGTCGTCCTCGGAAGGCTCGGGCGCGACCCGCAAGCCCAAGCGCAAGCGCAACTACAACGACAACACTCGCGCCAAGCACCGCGAGGTCCAGCGCCGTTTCATCGTCCGCAAGAAAGAGAAGATGGAGCAGGAGAAGCAAATGGCAGAGATGCTGGAGAAGCAGGTCCAGATCCTCAACATGCAAAACGAGACCAAGACGCTCGAGCGCGAGCGATCCTCGCTCCTGCAGCAGTGCATCGCCAGCGGCGTCGACCTGGACAGCCAGGACATGGCCGTGTTCCTGGAAGAGGAAATGGACACGCTCGTGCAGTACTACACGCCGCTGCAGCCCAGTGAGTCCAGTGCCATTCTCCAGCAGACGCTTCGCTACATCGACGGCTTCTGCCCAGACGAGGCCTTCCTCGACGACGGACAGAAGCTCGTCGGTTGGAATCAGCAGAGCCGTGTGGAGCGCAAGACCATCAGTTTCCGCATCGGCAAGGAGTTTGAAGACACGCAGGCCTCGCAAGTGTTTGAACGCACGGGCTACGCCATGGCCACGGTGGAGCTGTTCTCTCGGTTCTTCGGCTCCGGTCTCGTCATCAAGACCAGACTCCTGCAGCTCATCGACCTGAACACGGTCATTCTCTACCGAGCCATCTACCACCCCGTGACCAAGGAGATCTCCCGCTCCGTGGAGCTGCTCTGCCGCGTGCAGCGCGGAGACGGATACCTCATCTTCATGCAGAGCCTCGAGGGTCTCAACATCCAGCAGTACGTTGGTACCCAGGACTCGTGGATTCGTGGAGTGGTCTGGTGCCAAATCAACCCGAAGAAGGACGCCAAGGAGTCGGGCTGCTCCATCCAGTGGACGGGCTGTGTGGGCCAGTGTCCCGTTGAAAGCCTGGAGCACTGGCGCCGCGACCTCGTGTTCCTCGTGTTGCGATACGAAGGCCTCGTGATCGCTCCGCTCGTGACGCTCACGATTGAGGACGCTCCGGAGAAGCCGGCCGAGGACGCTAAAAAGGAGGAAACCGAGACGCCGGCTGAGGCAAAGCCCAAGGAGGAGCAGGGCGACAAGACGAAGGTCGATGCTCAGGACGGAGACGACTCGGCCACGGACGAGAGCAGCTCCTCGGCCTGAAGGCGACGAGGCCCATTATAAGGCGGCTCCATGAGCTTCTAGACTGTTAACTTAATTGAAATCCTAGTTTGTACTCTTACGGAAACGGTGTTGGAAGACGTTGGTTGCACTTGGTCTAACCAGAACCAAGTGCAAGGAGGGGTTGGTTGACTTCGGTGCCGTTTTGGGGTTTTAGACCTCGAAGTGACTGGCTTCTTCTGTGAATTTCTTCTCGAAACGCCCGAACGCCCGACGCCCACAGGCGTCTGAACTCTTCACTCCTCTCGCGGATAGACCAGACGCTTCCCCACCCCAACCAATGCCGCCGACGAGCAATCCGAGACCATCAACATCAATGCTTCAACATCAGTCGCTGAGGAAACACCGGACTGGACCGGATTGATCCTCTGACTTTAGACTCAGGCGGGCATCAGAGCATCGGTGGCATCAGCTCACCATCGTTCATGGGTCTGTCGCATTCGAAATCGAAATCGCAGGGATCCGCTTGGAAACCGCCAAGTGCATCGCATTCTACAAATGTGGCCTTCTGAGTTTCAATGGAGGTGACGTGGATGCTGTGAGGCCCTGGCATCACACGATCAAACACCATCACTCTGGTGGCATCACGCCATCTCGACGTGGGTGAAGCCATGCGCATAGACAGGCTTGTGATCCTGTGCTCACGAACGTCGACTCGTCCGGACAAATCCGGATAACTCATCCAGTATACACTTCGAAATATTGTTCTGTCCTTCACGGTTCCCCTGACGTGGTTGAACTTGGCTTGTAGTGACCCCTCGCGTGAATGCCCTCCGTCGCCCTCAACCGCAGCTCTTCAATCGGGGGATGAAAATGGCGATGCGACTGACGTCAGCGGCCTCGGCGCGGCGCCTCCTGGGCTCGCGCGGCATCAGCACGCGCGTGCAGGGCATCGGCAACAACGTCTTCGCGGAGATCTCCATGCTGGCGGCCCAGCACGGCGCCGTGAACCTCGGACAGGGCTTCCCGTCCTTCCGCACGCCCGAGTGCGTCCGCCTCCACGCATCTTCGTGGACGGAGCGAGCATGACTGACGCACTGTGTGATGCGTGCCGTAGATTCGTAAAGGAGGCGGCGGTGGCGGCCATCCGCGGCAACAACAACCAGTACACGCGTCCGGGCGGCCAGCCGGACTACGTGAAGGTGCTCGCCGACTTATACTCGCCGCTGCTGCAGCGCGACATCGACCCGCTCAAGGAGATCGTGACCTTCAACGGCGCGCAGGAGGGCATCGCGTCCATCATGGCGGCGCTGCTGGAGCCGGTGCGTGTCTGCTGTTGTAACTATGGTACATTCGGTTGGGATTTCTCACCTTGAATACTGTGGACAACTCAACTAGGGCGACGAGGTGCTCATCTTCGAGCCGTACTTCGACGCGTACCAGACCGTGGCGACGCTCCACGGCATCCGCACGGTCGGCATCCCGTTCGAGTTCGCGCAGGACAAGCGCGACGCGTTCCTGTCCCACGACGCGACGCCCGGCACCGCGTTCTCGTCGGGCGACTTCCGCATTGATCTCGCCAAACTCGAGGCGTCCATCACGCCGCAGACCAAGATGATCGTGCTCAACACGCCGCACAACCCCACGGGCAAGGTCTTCTCGCGCGACGAGCTCGAGGGCATCTGCAGTGTGCTGCGCAAGCACCCGCACGTGCTCGTGCTGTCGGACGAAGTCTACGAGTTCATGTGCTACGACGGGCTCACGCACGAGCGCATCGCCGCGTACCCCGACATGTACGACCGCACGATCTCGCTCTTCTCGGCCGGCAAGACCTTCTCCTGCACGGGCTGGCGCGTGGGCTACGCGATCTGCCCGCCGCACCTGTCCGGCGCCATCACCAAGGCCCACAGCACCGTGCCGTTCTGCGGCGTCACGCCCTTCGAGGTCGCCATGGCGTCGTGCTTCACGCAGATGCAGACCAACGGATACCTGGACGAGCTGCGTGAAACGCTTGTGGCCAAGCGCGACCGGCTTGTCGGAGCCCTGGACGCCGCCAACTGGAAGCCGATCGTGCCGGAGGGCGGCTACTTCGTGTGCTGCAACGTCACGCACTTGCCGATCTTCCAGGAGTTCGCGCACATCCAGCCGGCCAACGACCTCCCGAAGCCTGTACGTCTCTTGCGCCGTTGTCTGCATCCTCTCTTGACTTCATTCACTCACGCTCTGCCCTTGAACGTGATCGAAAACAACAGGAATTCCCGGATTACCAGTTCGCGTACAAGCTGTGCAAACAGGAGAAGCTCGCCGTGATCCCGACGTCTCCATTCTTCACCAAGGCCGAGCACTTGCTGTCCAAGGGGCTCGTTCGCCTGGCGTTCTGCAAGGACGACAAGACGCTGGACGACGCCATCCGCATCATCGAGTCGATCAAGTAGAGGCTTTTAGAAAGTAGCCGTGGAGTTGCTTCGCGGTGTGCTCAGAAATCCACGGCAGCATGCGGCGCCAGTGCATTTCGTTGAACTTCTTGACTGGAATTTGCTGAACCGTGAACTTGTCGAAGCGGAAACTCAACGACAGTGCGCTGCCCAGTGGAAGCACGCGCGTGGATCGAAAGAACTTCAGCCGCGCATGGAAGTTCGAGTCCACGCCACTCGTTGGCGCAGGAGCCGCCAGTTTTTCACTTGGGAAGCCGAATCCGAGGCCGAATTCGTCCCTGTGATCGCAGAAAGACAGACACGAAGGTGAGAACAGAGTCCATTCCCTCATTCAACATGCAGGCGGTAGGGGGCTCGTACCTGGCGACTGTTAGCACCACCTTGCAGATGATGCTCAGGTCGCTTGTGATCACGACACTGCGGCACATAGAGTGATCTCGTAGCTCCTGCACTTCAGTCGACCGGGACAACTCGTGTGCTGTCGCAGTGTCACGAGTGAGCACCGCCACCACAAACTGCTTGAACACGCGCTTCGCGATATCGATCCGTGGCTGGTGCTGATGCAGACTCGGGGTCTCCATTGGTCGAAGATCAACTGTGAGCACGGCCGCACGTAGACTGAGCATCGCGTCTGCTTCCAGGTCCGACTCGTCTTGGATATCTAAAGGCTCTGAGTCGACTTGGAGCCGCTCGAACACCGGACACGCTCGAAATGTCGGATGAATCACCACACCCATCGTCGGCACACTCGTATCAGGAGGAGGACTCATGGGCGCGGCCATTCCGAGAAGATTGAATGACGGAGGGGCTGCTTCAATAGACGTTCTCGCAGCAGGGACGGGAGGATGGGGCGGGTCAACTGGCTTGACAACGTCTACGTCGTGACTTGGCTTGTGAGGTGGACTCTGCGCATTTTGTCGCGTGTTTGCCGTTGGTATCGAGTCAGTGTCGGGCACACGCTTGGTCATCTCACTCGACTGCGCTGCTTGCTTCTTAGCCTCCAGTAATCGCAGTGCCTTGAGTCGGTTTGCCTCGATCTTCTCCCGCAATCGACGTTTCTGCTCGTCTTCACAGTCTGCGACTTTGACTTCGTCTGCCTTGGGCTCCTGCTGCTCCTGTACCGGCGTAGGAGGAGGCATCACGGCCGTGGCGAGGCCAAGCAAGTCAAAGCATGGCGCTCGTGGCACTGCGCCTTCATCGCGATCCTCGGTCTGCTGCTGATTCACCTCAGTCATTGGCGCGTCCTCCTCTCCAGGCTGTCGTTCCGACTCGTCCATGATCTCGATCACTTCGTCCATTTCCTCGTCACCACGTTCCTGACTGTCGTCGTCGCTATCATCCTCAGATTGATCCATCGAGTCGTCGCCTCCGTCGTTCATTTCCTGCAGACAGGCAGCGATGATTCCCCCCGATGGTAGCATGCGACGTCCCCGACGAAGAAATGCCGGCGTCTGCGGTGACTCGACGAGCGATCGCGCGTACACAGCTCGCATGTCGCCCAACGAATTCCGTTTGTTCTTCTTCTTCTTCACCGGCGTCGGTACAGAAGGCGAGTAGATGAGCTGCGAGGAGTCGTTGATGAATGCTGTGTCCTCTTCATCCATTTCGTCGTCTTCATCGTCGTCGTCACCGCTGCTTGGAGCGTCCACTTCGTCCTCGATGAACATCTTGGCAATCGCCTTGGCATATTCACGTCGGCCTTGCGCAGACTTCTCCGACCGCTTCATGCGTTTTGTCCACGGCGAGTGCGCCGCTAGCGGACTCTGCTCCGTGCTATTTGCTTGCGACGGTATTGCGACGTCGTATTTTCGCTTGAGCCGACGGAACTGTTTGCGCTGCTTCTTGGCCGAATCTGCTTGGCTCAGTAGCAACGCACTCGGAGACAACGCTGACACTGGTGAGCGGGCTGTTGCTGACTGCGGTGCGTTCCCACATGGAGATGTAGCTAGAGCCACGCTTTGCTTGTTAGCTGGCGAGGCAGCAGTCTGTTCCGTTTGCGGGGGTTTCCACAGTGACTTGGATTTGTTGTGGAGCGGGCAGTACGCCACGAAGAGCGTCTTACTCTCGTCGCCTTCTTCTTGATCAAGTTGCACGAGCCTATAGTCGCCTGACATCGCTGCTGACGCACAGCTCACGTGGAACGCAGTGAGACAGCGCTTGTGAGCGCACTGAATGATCCCGCCGCCACGCTTTGAGTTACACAGAGCGCAGTGCAGCCGCTTTCGATCTGGATCGAGTCGGTCGATCGTGCCCAAGCGAAGTCTGTTGGTCTCAAAGTGGAACTGCAACTCTGGGATCCACAGGAAACACTGGACGTGGACCCACTGGCCGCACTGCGTTTTCTTCATCGCGCCGCCAGCCACTGCCGACCGCATCGGGCAAAGCGCACAATTGGGAGTTTTCGGATTCATCTTGGATTTGCCCTTGCCGTGGGATTTCGTGGAGAGGCACACGTCGCAGAACCAGTCGTCCCTGGGCAACACTGGGATTCCGTAGCAAAACTGGTGGACAGCAGTGCTGCAACCACCACAAAACACGATCGGATCGTCGTCGAATGACTCGTTCTCGCAGCAAATCGAGCATGGTTCGTCTTGCGTGTCGCCAGCTTTGCTGAGCAGCTGAGTTTGCGTCTGTGTCTGCGACTGGAAACTCGAGCTGAGTTGCTGCATCGGCGCTTGAGATCGATTGCCCGTATCGCGTGGAGTCGACATTGAATGACTGCTTGCCACAAGGTCGATGACGACTGCCTCGCCTTTGTACGACGTACGTTTGGGCCCACGGACTTGTTCTTCGCTTGATGATGACTGGGCCTTCGCCTTTTTACTCACCATCGTCTCCAGTCGCCTTATCTCCGCGGTCGAGGTTGTCGACGTGACTTGAGGCTTGGGCGCTGGTTTGGACGGTTTCCCATCTGGGTCATCATCGTCCTGTATCGATTGTGGGCTGCTACACAGAGCGAGAGATCGTTCTGGCTTCTTCATCTGGACTAGCTGCGGACGTGTCATGTCAACATCGCTTACTTTCTGAGGCGTGGCAGAGTTTGGTGGTGCAATTGGCTTCGTGGTATCTGCAGCGAGAGACGACGCACGGAGTCTCGACACGCCCACACTGCCATCCTTTAGCTGCTGCACTCCCGATTCCAACATCCGACTTCCTTCCAGTGCACGAGCAGGAACAGAAACTTTTTCAGGTGGCGAAATGGGCGATGAAACCACGGGCGTCCAAGAAGCGGGTCCGTGCTCCGTCGACGGTAGAGTGTTGCTGGAGAGAAGTAAAAAGAGCTCGTGCTCTGTTGGTGGAAGCGGAACGCAGTTTGTTCGTGCTCGGGATGTCGGGGTCGTTGAACTCGCCACACTGGCATCACTCACATGGCGCTCGAAGTCCAGACGTCGCGCAATGCGTGGAAACTGGAGAGGCATCTCCGGAATCGCCGGTTCTTCCTCAATGACTTGAGGCTCCGGTTCGGGGCTGGACACTTCAGCCGAAGACGCCGCTTCTTCACTCATCACCATCGCCTGCAACTGCTGCAGTAGCCGGTCTCCTCTCTCCAGCAGATCCTCGTCAATAGCGTCGCGTGGCTTCTCGTTTCTCTTCTTCGTCTTCTTTGTTCCGCTGCCAATTGACTTATTCCTCGCTGGAGACGGCGACGGCTTTCCCGTCATCGTGACTTGTCGAAGCGGGGACACTTGGGCTCCAGCTCCAGAGACCTTGGTCACAGAACTCGCTGCTTCTCCAATCGACGGTGTTCGCTGATTCGGCTCGATGGTCCGTGGCGTTTGCTGTCGATCAGTACTCACTCGGGCTGGGGTAGTTGGCTCGGGCGGCAACGCTGGAACTCCACTGTACTGCGGGCTGAAGTGCATGTGGTCATCGTGGAGATCCTCTGGATCACTGAAAGCGAGCACCGCGTTGCTGTCATCGTAAGCACTCAACGACATTGAAGGTTGATCACGCATCGCACGAGGCGGGACCCGCTGCTCCAGTTCTTCATCTTCACAGTGCACTCCGTTGATTTTTCGAACCAGCTTGAGCAACCCCAGCGAGCGAGAACTGCTTCGGCCGTCGTCGGGGCAGCGTCGTCGCAGTAGCATTGTCCGGTTCGGTACAATCGGAAGAAACTCTTGTCTCGGCATGTCAGACCACTGCGCCGATGGTAGATACCTCGTGCGTGCGATGCTTTTCTCCAGATCGTTCAGCTTCCACGACATATCCCTCTTCTCCGGCGCGCCATCACCGTCATTTCGAGAGGACACTCGAGACGCGGTTTGTGCTTTGCCAGCGACTTGAGAGGCATGGAACTCAGGGATCACCATCTCTAACGTCGCCAGCGTTGGGACGCAGCCTGGTGGGAGCATACGCGGACATTTCCCGTATACGAACTTGCTCTTGAACGTCGTGAGCGCTCGACTGACAGTCTTGGCCGCCGATACACCGCGAGCAAGCTTCTTCTCTTCATCGCCTTCAGTCACCAGAATGATAACCTTGCCCACGCGTTTTCGGCCAGTTCGTCCCATCCGCTGAATCATTCGCACGGGCGACGCCAACGCGTCAAAACTCACGATCAAGTCCACTTCGCCGATGTCCAGGCCTTCTTCTGCGATACACGTAGCCACCAAAACATTGAACTGACCCGCTCGAAACTTGCGCACGATCTCCTGCTGCTCCTTCTGCGACTGGCCCTTGCTCTCCTTTGACTTTCCTGATGCGCCTTGCCCGACGAATTGCTGCGCGAGGATCAGCGGTGCAAGCGGAGCCAGCAACTTGACGATTTCCGTCACGCTGCTACGGTACTGCGTAAATACAATCGCCCTCGTGCTCGACTGGCCCATCGCATGGCGCTGAAAATGTTCGTGAAGCACATCTCGCAGCTTCAGAAGCTTCGGGTGACTTGATGGGTTCGTCAACTCGCTTTCGTTGCTCACGTTCTGAAGACTCAGCCGCAATGCTTGAAATTCGGTCGACTGCAGCAGCTCTTTCTTCGACCACGAGGGGCGGGAGCCCGTGCGCTGCTGCTCGGTGACGAAGTCTTCGATGCACTCCTTGAAACTTGAGAGTCCGTGGCCTGTGAGCAAGTCTCGCGCATGGAGCAGCGTCACTAGAAGCGCCAGGTCACTCTCTGCACTTCGGTTCGTCTGGTAATTTGGACTGGAACGGAACCGATCTCGCATCTGCAGCACGTACCACTTGGTGAGTCGTTCAGGATCCTTGTGCTGGATGATGTTGCCGATAAAAAGCCGTTGCACGATGCGCTGGAAGACCGGCATGAACAGCGCCTTCGCCTCGGAGATCTGGCCGCTCAGACTGCACTTGATCACTTCTTCCTGGCGCGCGTGGGTGTACTTCTTCACGTCGGGGTCGTCCGCAGATCGACTCTCGATGTGGGTGATGCGCAGATTCCGGATCACTTCCTGGATGACTTCGAACTTGGAGCCGGGCGTCGCTGACAGCGCCAGCACGCGGAACTGCTTGGTCCGCTTCTCGACTTCGTGGATCACGCCACAGTACGCGTAGTTGCCCGTCGCCCGGTGCGCTTCGTCCACCACGAGACACACGAGTCGCTCGGCTCGGCAAATACCCCGCTGCAGGTCGTTGTGCATGCTCTGCGGCGTGCAGAAGAACACGCGCTTGGTGTTCCACAGCACCTTCCGCGTCGTCGGCGGCACGCTCCCTTGCAGCTCCGCCGTGTCACTCAGGGGAATGCCCATGATCTCGTGGCAGGCGCCGATCTGCTGCGCGACGAGCGGCTTGGTCGGTGCCATGAACACGATCTGGCCGTCCGGAAACCACCGGTAGAAGTTGTACATGACCACGGACGCGATCAGCGTCTTGCCCAGACCCGTGGGCAGCGACACGAGCGTGTTGTGGTACAGCGCCTTCTCTGCGATCGTCAGTTGGTACTCGCGCACGGAGTAGTTGGTCGGGTAGATGAACGACGCGGCGGTGTCGTGGTCGATCGGCGGCGGCCGATGCAGCGACTGGCGAGACGCGCCCAGCTCCGCGTCCGTGTAGTACCGCATCCTGGCCTGGCTGTCTTCGCCCTTGTGCTTGAGCTTGGCGAGCAGCGCCAGTGCGGCGGCTGGGTCCGCGTCGTCATCGTCGTCATGGGGGCCTGCGTGCGCGTTGGCCATTCCGGTGCGTGGAGGAAACGTCAGTCGCCCAGACTGCATCGATGACGACGGCGCTACAGGCGGTCGGCTGCTTGTGGTGGTAGAGCCGTGGCTTTCTATTCGGCGGCTTGTAGACGATGTGGTGGTGACCTTCGTGGGCGGTTTGGCGAACGGAAGCGTCCCCTGGACGGTCTTTCTCGACTGCGACGCCGCTATCGAAGCCTGTGATTGCCCAGGATTGAAGAACGACGATCCAATTGGCCGGGCGTTGCCGCTCGTAGCGTGGGTATGTGGTAGAGACGCCTGCTGTGGCTGGTACACTTCGCCTCGCGGCGTGTTGCACATGGAACACGTCGCGCGGTCGGCGCTGTTGTGGAGTGTACAGGACCGACACGCCCACTCCTGCGCCGACACGGCAGACGGCGCGTGCTGCGCTCCATGGACCGCCTGCCGTTGCTGCAGATGCGACGTCTCCAGCGCGTCGATCGTCGAGAGAAATGCGTCGTCCCAGTCGTCGTCGTCGTCGTCCATTTTCGTGACTTGTTGCCGTTCCGTTTTCGACTTTTCCCGCGTTGTCACTCAGCGATTTCCGTCATGAAACTAATACCGACAAACTAATATCGACAGAATCCAGGCATACTTAGTTGATAAATCGTACTTTGTCGGGTATTGTCGACAACCCACGCTACTTCAGCTCTCTTCATCGGCGAGGGCGTAACAGACGCCGGGAAAGACGGAGCCGAGAGCGCGAAGGATCATGGCGCGCGGCGACCACAGCGGGAGCAATGGAGGCGCCGGCAGCGTGCTCTGCCGGTACTTCTTCCAGCAGATGATGGTTGACGAGGACGCGCCCCCCGAGGAGTACAGCTCCGCGCTGCTGCTGTCTGGGCAGCCGACGCTCGCCGAGCTCCAGCGCAAGTTTCCGTTCGAAGGCACGCACCACTTCCGCCTGCAGGTCGCGACCAAGGACGGGTCCTACGTGTGGCTGGACCTCACGGACGCGGCGCGCGTGCTGCCCGTTTCGCGCGGCCAGATCCGCGTCAAAGTGCTGCAGGTATCGGCGGAGCCGCAGAAGGCGAGCGAGGTGGCCGAGCACACGACCGACCAAGTGGACGTACCAGAGGACCGACTGTACGAGGCCTACTTCCGAGCCCAGGAGGGCAGCAAGCAGAATGTGGGGCGCTCCACAGGCGAAAGCAGTGGGTTCTCGGCACCTCAGGACGTTGGGGCTGTGCTATCAGGTGTGAAGCAAGCGCTCGCGTCCAAGATGAAGCAGTCGGGACTCGGCCAGTCGCTGCAGAAGAAACTGGACAAGGTGCTCGGAGCCAACTCGTCTTCGAACGCGCCGCCGACGGCCGCAGCGTTGGCGCAGCTCGCGAAACTCGTGGGCGCCATGAAGACGCCTCTCTCGGACGAAAGTCGCGAGCACATGGAGCTGCTCAACCGGCTGTGGCAGTGCTGCTTCGAGTCGCAGCCGTTTGTGTCCGAAGGAAGTCCGTGGGGACAACTAGGCTTCCACTTGGAAGACCCGATCCGTGAACTACAGTGCCTGCTGCCGTTGCAGTGTCTCGTGTTCTTCCACGAAGTCCATCGCCAAGTGGCGCTGCCTATGCTCAATGAGCAGGCGACACCAGGCAACCCAGACACGTACTCGTACGCGCTTGTGGGCAGCAAAGTGGCGTACGTGTTGTCGGAGATCCTGCAGCTCAAGGACGGCGCGTGTCTCGGGCTCGAGCGTCCGTTCTGGCGGCTGTTTGAGGACCCGATTGCCTTCTTTGAGCTCTTTTCCATCGTCTTCCGAGCGTTTGACGAGAGCTGGAAGTCACGCAGCGCCAAGTCGACGGAGACGGCTTTCCATCTCGACTACGCCACAGATTTCGCACAGGAGCTGCTGCGTCGTGGACCGGAGACCGTGGCAGCTCTCGTGGAGCACGCGCATCAAATGCAAAAGTGGTGATTGCAAGGAATACGATGAGAAACGCGAGCTCGGTCCGAAAGGAGTAACTGGATGATATTTACACTCGTTTGCAAAGTTTTTTAAAACTTGTTCCTCCGTTAAAACGGAGGAACTTTCAAGGTGGTGCTGCCTTGTGGACAGAGAACAGAGACCAGTGCCTCCCTCGTGACAGGAAACCAAAGACTCGTGGCGTTCCCTTTTGGGGCCTTACGCGACCAGTACACCTGACACTACACGTGTACGCCGTGGCTCGACGTCAACCCTGGCTCCAACCGCCAAGTACCCAGGGAGCTCAGTGAGCTCAGCTCACACGGGCTCCAGTCTTGCAAGGGGTTGTTGCTGTATCGTGAGAAAGGCAGTCACTGTGATGCAAACACCCCAACGCCACTGCCAGCTGCAAGCCAAGAAGCGCCACTAACGCTTGCACTTGAAGCTCCGGCCCACGTGCAACTGCAAGTTCAAGCCAATGTTCAACTGCAAGTTCTCAAGCTTCTTCACACGT
>JAADXN010000382.1:0-25484 GCA_023337875.1 Pythium apleroticum | reverse complement strand
TGGAGCGGCAGACGCGGCCAGCAGCGAAATTCGATGCTGAAAAGCCGGCAATAGCAACGTCGGAGACTACAGGGGACACGGAAACCGAGCCCGTATCGATGAGATCGACAGTGAACGTCGACGTACAGGTGGTCGGGCACGATCGGCTGTTGCCGTCGCCCGATTCTTCGTCAGCATCGCAGTAGTCGTTGACCTTGTTACAGTCGTAGCGGTAGATCATGCCCGCGAGCGTCGTGTCCAACAGAAACGTCTGCTTGAAGCCGTCGATGGTGCCGTTCACGGTGACCATACCACCCAAAGGGTGCTGGGTGAGCGCGAGCTTGGTCGAGTTGCGCGCCGCCATCGTTCCTGCACGGTTACGTTGAATGAGATGGTTTCCGTTGCATGGAGAATTGCTGAATGGCTCGCATGAAGACGTCAGAAAGACCCAGAATCGGAGTGGAAGGAGAAGAACACCCACGGGCATGTTGGAACTGGCCGAACAGCAGTGGCCTTGCAATCCATCAGTTGCAAAGTCTCTGTGCACCAACTGGACTGGAAATGACTCATAAAGCTAATTGCCTCTGTTGGTAACGTGATGGGAGCCCATTTTCGAGTCAATACTAGTATGGACGTGTTTCCATCGATTAGGAAGGGTTGTCAGTCGCCTTGTTCGCATGTTCAGTCCGCACGTGGACATATCCGTTTTATAAACCATCTGCGTGTAGCCATCGGTATATAAAGGTTATTAATATCTGCATTATTTCTATCTTTCTTTAAGGCAAATGAGTTAATCGTATTCTACGGGTATGAGTTTTAGAATATAGACTACTTGAGGGAAAACTGGATGGAGATTGTTCCAAAGATTCACTCATATGGAGACTATCCTCACCGAGAGCTGTTTACCCTTTAACCGCACTTGAGTGCCGAGTGCGGCACTCGGGTTACTGTAGTGCGCATTACCTGACAAGGTGAAGATCATAATGACGGAGAACTTCTCTCGGAGATACAGTACACAATGCCCATCATTGGGCTCCCACACCATGTATCCACTGCAGAGAGAGAGAGAGAGAGAGAGAGAGAGAGAGAGAGAGAGAGAGAGAGAGAGAGAGTGTGTGTGTGTGTGTAGACGGTATCGGGGAAGGTACTCGCCTTGTGAGACTTCGAACGGAGGGCTACTTCGATGAATGTTGCTCGACGGCATCCTCATTAAACAAATTTTGTGATTACCGGTAGTGGCGGCCACCACCTCGATGGTTGCACTGTAGTACATGTAGTTGGTCGTCGCGGATAGTGCATGATGAGATCTGAGATGGCGGGGGCAGCGTACTGAACGATGGAACCAGTTCGGCGCTTGGCCCAAGCGCCGCTTGCGGGGAGTGGCAACAGTCTTGCCACCATCGAGTATTGGCTTGCGCACTCTCTAAGGGAGTCGATCCTCCGAAGATGCTCGTGGCAATAATACTTCCCATGAGATGAAACAACAAATGAGGGAATTGTGGTGAAGGCGAAGACGCTGATGGATACTTCGTACAGTCACAGGTGAACGCCAATCCTGCGATTCATCAAGCACTTTCACGAAGCATGAACCATTACACCAACGTATGTGCAAAAGTATGTTGTGTTTGTTTACCGATATCGTACCGTACAAGAGTGTTTGATTTTGAACCAGAGCTTTCAAAGCTCTCAGTCCAACCTTGCTAAGGAGACCATGACGACGCGTGGCGACAGAGATAAACAAGGGTGACTCAGCGGGGGAGCACTGTTGCCACACACGATGGGACGTCAGGCCTGCCATCTCCTTCGTCGGAAGAGTCGTAGATATGGTCGAGTCGCCCGTCGTACTCGTCTCGGTTGCCGAGCAAGTCACATACCGGGTGGTCGACGACCTCGCGTTCGAAGAAGAGGCGTCGCGTCTGGTAGAGAAACTCATCGCCGACCGCGTCAGCCTCTTCGTGGATCTTGATGAAGCGCATTGGTCGCTTTTTGGGATTGTACACGTCGACACTCTCGCTGAAGCTCTCGTCAGGAGCTCGCATGGCTCGACGCTGGAAGTCGGTATGGGCTCCACATCGCCGTCTGGAGTACCCGTTCCACATCGCACGCACAGGAATCCGCGCTTTGGTCGCCGAGGGCAAAGCCACAGCAGGACCCACCTTCGTCTGTTCCACCGAGGGTTTCTTGCGTTCGATACCACGCACTTCGAGAAAGCGAGCTACGACGCTCTTGGGTGGTACACGAACCCCGGGGGTTTCCCCCGCCGCAGCCACAGTGGCAGAGACGTCCGTCGTTCGCGGAACGTCCTCCACCGAAGCCTCCATTCTCAGACCGATGGCCGTCACGTTCGACGTCAAGGGGCTGTGTCCCGATGCAGAAGATGAGAGAGCGAAGTACGATAAACTTAGACAAATGTCGGCGAGCGAGAATACACTCCCGACCGTTCGCACAACCCCAAGCAAATCCACGGCCTGCAGGGCGGGCCTTCACCCCCACGAAGACTCTCGCAGTACCGCTCGCCTTGGCCATCTCTGCATACAGTTGCTCAACCGGAGGACACTGACGCGGTTGCTGTTGTTGGACAATCTTCCTGGTCCATGTTCACGACCTTCGTCTCTGTCGTTCCGCGTGCCATCGACCAGTTCATTCACCTGGGCTTGGGTCAATCTTCACAGCGTTCTGCGTGGGCGGTTGCTCAAACCCACAGCCCAAGACGGAGAGGCCACCAGAAGAGGAGCCCCTGCCAGGATGCGTGGCAGCGTCATGGTTGGAAAGGAGAGGACGCCAGTGGCCTCAGGCCTGGGCCCAAGGCCAATCCCCCCAGGCTGGGGGGATTGGCCTTGGATCGGCCGCCGCTCGCGAGGGCGTCATCGTCTGTGACAAAGAGCGTCACAGATTCGCTCGTGCGCAAGTTGCAGTTGGGCGAGCGTCGTGCGGGTGCGGGTCCTTGAGGTTGAAGAACGATCAAAGGTATCCGTTCAGTCACGTCTTGGCCGTGGAGTTGAAGGGTGCCATCTTGAATCCCGACTGGGGATTCCCCCACAGGGACCCTGTGGCTTAACGCTGCACTGCAGTCTGCAGCGTTGCAGCCAACAATGAGACAACCGACGCAATCGCCACTTTGAACTTGTGCACCGGAACTCTATAGGTTCGAGCGCCCGTCCCCCTTTGTTGCCGTTCGTTCGTCGTCGGAGGATGCAGTTTGCAAGTTCAAACTTGAAGAACCGTGGCCTCACCGTCTCGATTCAAGACGAAACTTCTGCGGATGGATGGAGCAGAGGCGTCGGATGCCCTAGATTCGGTCCGGACGCCCTCTCTTCAAGCGAAGAGATACAGGAATCGCACTGTACTGTACTGGAGCCAAGTTGTCCTCAGATGCAAGCCCTCCTTTCCCTCGTTTCTGGATGAAGGCTTGGTCCAGTACGTCTCACTCTGTTAGGCTGCAGTTCTGTACCTTCGCACGTTGCAGTTCGGGGCTTCGCGCTCTCCAGCTGATCGGAATTGGATCCCGCTTGCCTTCCGGTGACAGCCACGCCAGTCGGTGGTCACAGCAACTGCAAGTCGAGGATGCGAGCCTTGTGGCTAAGCCAGGAAGCCAGGCTGGCTTGGGTCTCCTCCTACAGTGCGTGTATAGTAACATTCAGTGCCAGAATGAGCCTGAATTTCACGATGGCCCGAACACACAAGAGCGGCCCACTTGAAGCTCTGCTCGCGCCACTCCTTGACGTTGGGTGGGAGCTTGCAGACGAATGTGGACAAAGAGACTGTTGGATGTTGCAGTTCAGGCGGCGGTCCTCCCAGATTCGCTGGGGAAAGTGGCTCAGCTGGTCGGACGTTGGCGGCCGTGACCCGTCCATGGCTGACGGCAAACGCCAGGATCACTGGCGTGCGTTGACGCTGTGATGCTGGCGACGTGGCTTGCAGCAGCGCAATTTCAACTGTCGCCGACTGATATGCGACCAGCCATTCCGCAAGGCCTGACACGTGCTGCCGACGGCATGCAACTGTTAGTCAAGACTGGAATGAGTCACGCGCTTGGCCGTGGGTTCGAGATTTGGTTGGACAGGAAATCTGTGACAGAATCCTCAGCAACACGCCGGTTGGTTGGGGCGACGGTGGCTCGTGCTTGCAGCAGGAGTGAAGGATGAAGGATGAATGCACAGTCGCGCCGGCCGTCTCTATGTTGACGGTGCATGGCGCCGAGGCAATCGGCGTTGGAGCCCTGCACCATGTGTGGTCGCAGCACCCAGCCATGCAACGGTCTATCAGTTCAAGCTGGTGCCAGGCCAGTGCCGGGGCGCCTTGTGCATTCAAGTGACGAGCACCCACGGCATTCCCAATACTGTATTTAGAAAAGCTTTTTGCCGTGAAGGTGTGCAAACGTGTCAAACTGTCCACGCACCGGTCCCGTCGACAGTGCTTCAAGTTGCATTTGGGGGAGGGCCCTTGCAATACGGAACTGCACTGACGTGAATTTTGTGCTGGCAGCAGTGGGGACGGCATAACCGTGTGGCATCATCGCACAGCACGAAGCCTTTTGTGCCAACGCCAGTCAGCAGGTTCAACCTTGAACTTGCAGCGCACTGATTTGCGTGTTGGTACTGTACACTGGTAGGCTTTGCATCTAGGATTCTCCGGTGGGTTTCGAGAGCGGAAGCGTTGGATGGCACGAATCGGCGCGAGAACGAGGGAAGAATGGTGTGAAGGTGTCAGCAGGGTTGCACGCGATCTTCTCGCAGTTACAGTCAATCCTCAGGTTCAATTTGAAGTTTTGGGGACGAGAAACAAGCAGAGAAGAAGAAAGAGGAGCTAGCCAACCTAGGGAAGAAGCACTCGTACGATTCAGGCTTCATGGACCTGCGTGGTGGCGCTCTTAGCGCGTCGCATGGGCTGATGGACATGTTTATAGGGTGACCGCCATGCATATCCAGTTCAGAAATCCGGATAGAAATCCGGGTCCTCACGCTGACGCCGACTTTGTTGGATTTTTGTGGATTTGTTGGTGTTTGATGTTTTGTTGGTTTGGTTGGTTTGCGATAACGCAGTGCGGATCTGCAAGTTGAGGTTGCGTTCCACATCCTTGCTGCCTTCTTCCCTTGGAGGTGTCAGCTTGGAAATGTTCCGGCCGAATCTGCTCCACGAGCCAACTGGCTTCCGCTCGTTTACATTTTTTCTGCTCTGCCCGAATCTGAAGTTGGCAGAGAGTGGGGATTCTGGACCACATCGATTCTGTGATTCACGACTTCGGGTTCTTGAAACCGACCGTCTGTCTGTTCCGTCGCCAGCCACGTCCACTTCCCCGCTTGAAGTTGAACTGGTCACCAACCCGCTTGATGGCTGGGCTATGCAAACTTCAGTTGCAGTTCAGCAGCGGATAGGGGTTCACGTTCCCGAGCCAGCATCAAAAGCGTTGAGGTTCAACTGAAACGGCTTGGAAAACCCTCAAAGTTTCGAAAAGAAGGCTGAATTTCACGAGACTTCAACTTGATTTGGTCCTAAACACGAAAATCCTTAACCTGCATCGGGGGATCAGTTTGGCTGCTTGTGGCAGCGACATCCCCTTGGATATGTGGCGATCCTCCAAGCAATCAGTAAACTTGCTTTCCAGTGATTTGCACTTGAGGTTACGGCGTTGAGTATGATGTGTGGGTTTCTCTGGCGGCGTGATCGAGTTGATCTGTTTTTGTTGCGATTATGCAGTCGGTCCAATTGTCCACAGATCGGAGGAGAAGAAGACGGCTTTTGTGAGTTTTTGGTTCAGCTTTCATTTGGGTGACGAGACACGGCAAAAGTGGAATGAGCAGATGGCAGCACCAAGTTCAAACCAGCGGTTTGTGTCAGTTCCCGGTTGGTTTGACGACGCCGTGCAAGGGACGGTTCGGTCCTTCCAGACCACTCCACTCAAACTGTGGTGCTCGCTCCTCTTCCTTCTTTTCCTTCCTTCTCCTTCTGGCCGGCAACCTGAGAGTTGAGAGTTGACAGCCTACCCCTTTTCGTGCCGGTTGGCGCACTCTGTCCTGTACGGTACAGTATTCCCCGCCTTGAGTGGAACTGTGCAAAACATTAACCGGTCCAAATCGATATATGTATCAAGATGGTGTCTTCTCGTGAACGCCTACTAGATTAAGTGATAATGTATAACCCTTTCAACTCGATTAGTCTCACTCTTCTACTCAACGCGGGGAATACTGTACAGTACGCCCTCAAAAGCCAGGAACAAGACGCGGTTGACTGTTGTTGCTCCTACCTGAGAGGAACCAACCCCAGCCTGTCCCTTCTGGCTCGCAGCCAGTGAGTGACGCAGCGGAGAGCAACCAAAACGCAACCAACAACCCTCGTCCCAGCGCGCACAATCAGTCAGTGAGCTTCCGCCAGAATCAATCGTTCCTCCAGCTTCAATCGACTGAAAAGCCCAGGCGTGTCGCTTCGCTGGTTTTGTTTCCCCCATCCGGTCCGCAGTCGTCCGCTCGAGCATCGATCGTCCGCGTTTCCTCAACCAGCCTCAGATCGCACCTCCCGTCCTCATTTTTCAATTTTTCAGGGACCAGTTTGGTTCCTTCACAGCATGACCGCCGCCACGATGATGCACCGGCCCGCTACCGCCACGCGGGAGCTGCCGCCACTCGACGGCTCCAGACTCTCGCCCTCCATGCTTCCGGGCACGACAGTCATCACGCTGCCTCGCCTCCGCATCCCGAGTGAGTCCGACGTGACAGAGACGCATCCAGCCTGGCCTTCCTCAAGTCGCAAAGACGAGGGCCTGCGTGGGTCGGTCGAGTTCAGCTCCGCCGCGTCAACAGCTCAGCAGAACCACCAGCCTCCTCATCACAACATCCACGGTGTCCACTACAGAGAGGAGCACTCGCGGCCTGAAAATTTCGCGACCGTTGCTTCCGGTGCTCTGCCCAAGCCACTGGGATTTGCCGCCGCCAACATCAGTCCGCTGCTGTTCTCGAACCGCTCCCCTTCGTCGCCCGCCGCCTTCCCTGCATCCATCGACACGGAACCCAAGGTATGTTCACCGCTCCATCCTCACCAGCACGCCGGCCAACGTACCCATGAAGCACGCACGTGAGCTCGCTGCTTCGTTGTGGTGCTCGGAGGATCGGCCGCTGGATGGGCTCTTCAGAACAGCTTTGCTGACTTGAACTTTGTTTACCTCTTCAGTTTGGTCTCGCCCACCTTCTGGAAGCCGCCCAGCACTGCCACTCCCTGACACCCGCGGAGCTTCACAATCCAACAAGGAAACGAACTCTCAGTGGAGAGGTCTCGCCCAACAGCCAGCTTCAGCTTCAAGTGGACCAAATGGCCATCTCCCAAAGCCGTCTCCACTCCATTGACTACCTGATCAATGGCCCCGTCGAGGAAGACCGCCCCGTCAAGCGGCTTCGTCCGGATCTGTCGCTCGACATGAACGTGTCCTACAACTACGCCGCCATGCACACCCCTCAGCAGTTTCACCAGTCTTCGCACCCCATGTACCAGGCTTCGCCCATGTACCGAGAAGCTCCAGTTCACGCCTACATGAACGAGTCGCCGTCCAGTTCCCGTGACGACACACACAGCCAGAGTGGCAGCCAGTCAGATTCCAAGAGTGTGTGGGAGACTGTGCTCGCTACTGGCAACTTCCCTGAGGATGTGTGCCTGAGTGAGAGCCCCTCGTGCTGCAACAAGTCGTCGGACGCGTCGAGTAACCCGGTCAAGCAAGGCCGCTGGACAAACGATGAGAAGGAGTTCGCTGAGAACCTCATCCAGCAGGTCCGAAACGGAGATGTCGTGCTGCCGGCCAACATGTCACTTCGCAAGTTCATTGCTGACTCGCTGCAGTGCAAGGCCATGCGTGTGAGCAAGAAGTTCCGCAGTCTCAGTTCGTGCCAGAGCCCCGAGAACTCGCCTGAAGGACGTCACTTCAACCCGCTCAGCCTTCACAGCATCATGAACGAGGAGTCCAGCATGGACTCGTACGTCGATGAGATGGATGACGACCAGAACAGCCCAAAGCGTTCCGGCTCATCCAAGACGCTCAAGCGCTCCGATTACTCCCAGCACGGAGCTGTTCGAAGTGGTCGCTGGTCTGTGGAAGAGGAGAACTACGCCAAGGCAATGATCGAGGCTTTCAAGTCGGGGTACCTGCCCCTTCACGGCAACGTCTCGCTTCGCAAGTTCCTGTCCGAGGTGCTCGTGTGCCACCCGATGCGGATCAGCAAGAAGTTCGTGGGCTACGTCCGTAAGTACCACTGGTACCGGATCGCCGCTGGCAAGTGTGATCCGGAGGCCAAGCGTGTGGCCTTGGAGCGCCTGTGTCAACTCGAGCGTGAGTTCTGGGCCTCCATGCAGCAGAACCAAGAGTGGGCAACCATCCAGCAGGAGAACCGCCGTTAGAGCATGCATGTTGTAGATCAGCGGAGTAGCGTGAGTAGTTAGAATGCGCAGTAGGCACTCGTTAAGTGCATATTTATTCGAGGTGGAAGCCCTTGAGATCAATGCAAGCTTTGTGACATTATGTACTTTTTGTTTGAGTGACATTTCCTCAAATTTGTGGTCACATCGTCCTGTACACACCGCCGCGTCTCTACTCACGTCGGTTTCCTTCCAATCACAACTTCAACCTTGGCCGCCAGATGGCGCAGCACTAGACCATCACTCTTAGTACCGAGCTCTGATTGGCCATTTGTGTATCATCTGAATAGTGGACCTCTCCCGCAAATCTTCTCCAAATAGTAGCCTTGTCCATAAATAAGCGGCCCGTCCGTATCTACGCATCTGTGGAATTCGCGCAATCCGTCACAAAAACCAATGGCAAGATGCTGATGAAGCGTCTCCGCGTCTTGCGCCGTGGATCTCAGGCGGCATCTCGAGTATGGATCCGCCGTAACACCTCTTCTGTGTCGACCGAAACACCGCCTCCGTCCATCTCTGCGCGTCGTCGCCGTTCCCGTTCGAAATGGCGGACTATTGCGGTCGCAAGCGCCGCTGCCTTCCTGTTGGGCTAGATCCGTCGCCTGGCCCCATGGCGCGTCGCAACTGGCTGCTACTGCGCTCAGGACTCATGCTCAGCGGTGCGTTTGCTGAGTACACCGACTTCAAGCGCGATCTGTTGGGTGGAGAGGACGCAGAGATCGACGCTCGGGAGGCGCGCCGTCTCCAGTGGTGGGAGGCGATTCGACGCACTCAATTGGAGGAAGGATTACGTGGCAAAGGGAGAAGCCTGCAAGAGAAGATGGTCTCGGTGGTCGTGAATCTGGTGCTGGGTGACGCCGATGAGAGCAGCGAAGCGGCGCTGACGACGGAAGAACGGCGAGTGCTGGTGCAGTTGCTGCTGGCGCGAGGGTTACTCGACGTCCTCGCGGAATTTGTGGCGCTGGAGAAGCCCACGGATCCAGTGCTACTTGAGCGTGAGTGGTGTGCTACCACGTGGAGTGAAAGGCTTGCCGGACTGACAAATTGATCTGTTTTTGGGTAGGAATGCTCAAGTGTCTGGAGATCGCACTGGACGAAGCGACTCGCAGTTCGATGGCTACAACAGAGACGAGTGAAGAGGAAGCGGCTGTGGTACCGAGCCTTTCATTGGTGACGCTGGGCGTCGCGTTAAAGCATTTGATCGATCAGGAGATCCCACGGTACGGAGATCTGTTGCGACTGGGACAGAGCCTGCTGGATTTCCAGAGGCTCGGTCCGGACGACTTCATCACGCGGACGGCTAGTCATCTGAAGACAGTTCAAGCGATCGATGGTGACTTTGGTGATGCGCTGTCAGGATACGTGGACTTGCTCTCTCCAGAGATGCCGCCGAGATTGAAAGAGGTACGTCACGAAGCCTAGACATACCCAGTTTGATTGAATGACGGACTGACAAAAATGATTATTTGCTCTCAGTTTGCGATGGAAGCGATGGCGGCTCTCCTCCGCGAGGCTCTCAAACTACCCCAGTCTTCCGGATCGAGGCGGTTGGACGCTGCTATCTCCCCGATTGCCGCGACGTACCTTCTTTCGCTTCCTCGGGCGAACGTTCAACTGCAGTCGAGTGCCGCTGCGCTGATGACCAATCTCCTTCAAGTCGCGCAAGCCTCTACTGTACCAGTCTCGCCGGACATTTACGACCTCTGGATCCAGCAGATTCGCTCGTGGGTCGGTCCTTCAAACCCCTCGGGCCTCCAATTAGCTGGTGCGAGTTGCCTGCGGGTGCTCAGTAACCATCCACGGACTCGCCACTACGTTCGAGACTCGGCGGAGTCGATGGAAGCACTCTTCGGCCTAGCGCGTCAACTGCATGAAGAACAAGTTCGGCCAGTGCCACGACAGAAGAAGAGAAACAAAAACGCGTCAAACGAAGTGGAGGTTCCCAATCTGCTCGACCAGTTGGAGCGCACGCTGATCCAGAAGCACCTTTCGAGAGCATTTCTCAACGTCTGCACGAGCTTCAAAAGTGGCGGAACTGCGATATTGGAGTCAATGTCGTCCCAGTCGAGTGCATTCCACTCCAAGCGTTCGCTGCCGATGTCGAGCGTCTTCCGTGCGGCACAAGACTTTATGGATCTCCCGGTGGTTGGTGCAGAGGAGTACGATTCGAGCACCGAGTTCGGCTGGGCAGACATCCTCACGCAGTGGACAGGGAGCAGCGACCGCGATATTCGACGAAACGCGATCCAGAGCCTCGTGCACCTTGTGGAGCAAGATAGCGATACCAACGAGACGAGAGAGAAGCAACAGCATCTACTTCAGGCGTGGTTGGCGAGTATGCTTCAGCATGTGCGCAATGTGAAAGGTGGCGAAGAAATCCTCGCCATCAAACAAGTCGAAGACATTGCCCGAATTTCCGACGAGTTCACACCAGGCAACGAGAAGATCCTGTTCAATCCTGCTGTCGTGGATGCCGGTTGTTCTGCACTTGCGATCCTGGCTGAGCAGCACTTCGACGAACTCATCCACTTTGGAGTCGTGGAGCTCGTGTCTCTGCTGGCTACCAAGTGTCCATCTGACAAAGTGTTCGACTTCCCCACACAGAGTGCTCGCATTGTCGCGAATCTTGTGGCTGCATGCTCGAAGACAATCGAAGTTCAAGAACATGCGACCGCGACGGCCCCAAGCGAGCTTGTCACTCCGAGCATCAACGCCCACTCGTTCAGCTATGGCCATTCCCTCTGGCGATCGCTTCTCGCTGAAGTGTTCGATGTGGGGCAGATGCTCGAGTCTTCGTCCGCCGGCCAGACGCTCCTGGCAACGTTCCGTACTTGGAGCCAGCGTGAGGATCCGTACGAGCGATCTCAACTGTATCGAGCACTCGCCAACATGGCTGCCTACCGAGAGCTGTCAAGTACAGGCCAGCGGACGTTGCCGATCTACGCTGAAGGCGTGCATCCTATTGCCCCAGAAGGAACAGTCGTGAATGAAGCAGAAGACGCCGATGTCGACGTCGTATTCGTCCACGGGCTACGCGGAGATGCTTTCGGGACGTGGCGAACCGACATGGGTGATGCGATTGATGCACGCACCGATGTGTGGCCGGATATTCTCCTCCACCAAGATCTCAATGACCTTGGAATTCGAGCTCGCGTGGTTTCCCTCGGGTACGAAGCTGGGATGGTAAGCTGGTCGAGCCCGTGGCCTTCGCTGACCCTGCAAGAGCGAGCCAACTTGATGCTGAAGGCGCTATACGCGGCAAACATCGGACGGCAAGGTGAATCGAGTTCAGACAAGACTCGCCCAGTGATCTTTATCACGCATTCCATGGGAGGTCTGCTTGTGAAGAAGATGCTGCTCCAGTCAAAGCTGCAGCAGGAAGAGACCAAAGACCGAAGTGCGACAAGCTCGCTTGCAGAGGCGACAAAGGGCGTCGTGTTCCTAGCGGTGCCACACTTTGGATCGGACTTGGCTCGTGGCGTGAGATCGGATGCAGTGCGAACTCTCCTTCGAACTCATCCAGCGATTCAAGATCTGTGCGCTAGCAATGATCGACGTCTCGAGAGTCTGAACGACTCGTTTGCGGAGCTCCACATCGACTGCCTGAGCATCGCCGAGCAGAAGCCAGCGCCGCTGGGATTCGGCATTTCAGCAATGGTCGTGAAACCAGATTCAGCTAACCCAGGAATCGGCCAGTTCTTCGTGTTGCCGGACGCTGACCACATGACGATTTGCAAGGCGAAGACACACGATGATCCGATGTACCAGAGCGTCCTCAACTACGTTTTGGACCACATCACGATGCCCGACGGGAGCTCCGGTCTTGGATCGCAATTCTAATTTGGGTTCGAGGCAGAAGCGCTTGGTGGGAAGCCTCGTGTGAGAGCACGCAGTGCAAGGGCGGGAATGGAGGAGCTGCGAGAGCTTCGTCGTTGCAAGACTAGTGCTGAGTACCGTGTCGTGAAGCATATCAGCAAAGGATCCTACGGAGATGTGAGTACTCGAACTCGGTTGTGGGGTGGTGGTACATGCTCACATTGGTGTGTGCTCTGTAGGTTTTCCTGGCTGAACGACTTTGTGACGGACACCAAGTGTGCCTGAAGCAAGTGGATCTCGACTTCATCTCTCCTCATGAAAGGTACCACTTGCTGTTGAGATGAATCGCGCGCATATTTCTTGCCAACAGACACCGTTCAATGCAGACGCGGATGTCTCGCAGAAGTGCAGTTGCTGCAGTCGTTGCCACAGCATCGAAATGTCGTCGCCTGCTACGACGCGTTTTGGGACGTGACAAAGGACTTCGGTGGTAGCAACCGCATCGTTATTACTCTCGAATACGGCGACTGCGGTGACCTGGACTCGTTCATTCAAGCTGAGTATGCGTCGCAACGAACCCTGCCACTTGAGGTCGCGCTTAGCATCTTCGCACAGGTGAGCTATAGCGGATTATAGCATGAGTTTGGCGGTTGGATCATCGTTTTTGCGTTCGCCTTGGTGCCAGATCGCTAGCGGCTTGGCATTCTTGCATGCGCGCTATATTCTCCATCGTGACATCAAGAGCAAGAACATGTTCCGCTTCAGTGATGGACGCGTCGTCATCGGAGACTTCGGCACGTGCAAGTCACTCGCTCATACGACTGCGTTAGCCAACACATTGGTCGGATCGCCATTGTACGTGAGCCCGGAGTTGCTAGAAGACCAGCCGTACAGTTTCTCGTCGGATGTGTGGTCACTCGGGTGCGTTCTCTACGAACTGCTGACGGGACGAACGCCATTCGTCGCATCGTCGTACCCTGCGGTCGTCTTCAAGATCACAAAGGGCGTATTCGACCCGCTCCCATCATCGCAACCGACCGAAATCCAAGCACTGGTCACCCGAATGCTCTGCTTGGATCCCAACGAGCGGCCCACATTGCGCGAGATCCTGGAAGATCCGTTTGTGAGCCGATATGTTACTGAACTCGCTACTGAAACAAGCAGTCTTCAACCCAGTGAGCCAGACAGACCTCACAACGAAGTCAAACCAGTCGACGGAGGCAGCAGGATCAGCGAGGTCGTGACTGGTTCAGCGTCTGAAGAAGATGTACACCTCGTGCTTCCACCGCCCGCACCAGCAGTCGAAGTCAGGGCATCGGCATCAGTCCAGGTCCCCACAGAGCCACCATTACCGCCTCCGCCAAAGCAATCCAGGGTGTCGCAGCACAAACCACGCTCAGGATCTACTGTCTTCCCCACCAACCGATCCCGGCTTGCTGACGTACGTCTCTTCAACTGACTTGACATCGTGACGACGGTTGAACTCACGTGACAAAACGTTTGGATTTGTAGATTCTGTCAAAGGAGCGGCTCAACGTCCACAAGACCTCGAGGCACGCGTCACAAAGTCACCTGTCTCTGTCCTGCGTACCTATTGTGAGTGACACTATACTCAGCAGGGTGCCGAAAGTTACTGGTGTCGTTGAAACGTGCTGACTCCTCTTTTTGCAGCTCGATTCGAGTGCAAACGAGAGACCAGCTGGACAGCACGCAGGACAAATCAAGAAAAAGCAGCCCGCATCCAAGACGTCAGCCAATTCGACTGTAGCGAAACCGTTTGCTGCCGTTCCGCCCGAAAACATGATGATCATCGGCACGAAAGTTCAGAATGTACGCTCCAACACACTTCCAGCGAAAGAAAAAGTAAAATGACAGGTGAGGTCGATTCAGCGACAGACTACCCTCGCATGGCCCAGTGAGTTAGAGGACCTTGATAACCACTTTGCCCACAGCGCGTCCGGTCTTGATGCGCGTGAAGGCGTCCCGAGCGTGTTCCATCGCAAAGATCGAGTCGATGAAGGCCTTCACCTTGCCCGTGTCGATGAGCTTCGTGATCTCCTCGAGATCAGCCACTGAGGTACGCACAAAGACCTCGGCGTAGGACGCTCCAAACTTCGCGGCACTCGGCTTCATGCCAGGCGTGAGCGTCACGAAGCGACCGGTCTCCTTCTTGAGTGCGAGCTGCGCGTCGTCCTCCCACGAGCGTGGCTCCACGCCACAGGCGTAGACCACGTCGAGTGAGTGCTGCCCGACCACATCACGCCATTTCTGGCTGGTGTAGTCGATCACTTCGTCAGCACCGAGTGCCTTGACGAACGAGACGTTCTTCGTGCTCGTGGTGGCGATGACGTAGGCACCAAGCGACTTGGCGTACTGAATGGCGAAGATACCAGTGGCGCTGGACCCACCGAGAACCAGGATGCGTTCGTTTGCCGTGAGCTTGGCGTGGTTTTTGATGGCCTGGTAGCTCGTCAACGCGACGGACGGCACACCTGCCGCGAAGTCAAAGTCGAGTGTCTTGGGCTTGGGCAGCACGTACTCGGCATTCATGGTGACATACTCGGCAAGGGTGCCCAAGGCCTCGAAGCTGGCCATCGCGTACACCTCATCACCAACACGGAGTCTCCCAGTAGCCTCAGCGCCTACCTCAACGACGACACCAGCGAGATCGAAGCCGACGTGATACGGCTGCTCCTTGCTCGGCGGCTCGGTGGTGACGATGAGGCGGTTGGCCTCCGCGAGTTTGTAGTCAGCGGGGTTGAGCGCCACACTGCGGACTTGGATGCGTACGTGGGACGCTGGGAGCGGCGCCGTCTTGATGTCGGCAAGCTTGAGGACTTCTTCGATTGGTCCCCATTTCTCGTAGACGTACGCCTTGTAGGATGTTGGAATGGAGCTCATGCTGGTTTGAAGAACACACGCGCCGGGTGATGGAAACGAGAGACCCTTGTCGATGGAGAGGCCAATTCAAAAGTGAGAAGATCGAACGGCTTCGATGTCTGCGTCTCCTTCCTCAGCGCTGGCCACGTTGCCATCGCACGTGGCCTGTGCCATCTCTAAAACCTCGGCTGGCACTGCCATGGAGTGCGCACAAAGGGTCCTTGTGACCACTTGTGCGTAATCGCCCAATGCCACCAGTGGCAGCATGTTGAAGATGATGGACCCAATTTGTGCCATCGATTGCGCACATAGTCGCCAACCATGCAACAGATTGCGCACGCTGAAGGTCGCTTGAAGTGATTGGCCAATATCTGAATGAGACACCACTCGAAGAATGCCAGGCTGGCATCGCCAGCGTTGTCGTTACTTCACTTGCTTTGCATCATTTTCTTACCGCATTCAGCAACTAAACACAAATTACCTGCAAAGTGGCATGAGATGTGGGTCGATCAGAGTCGGGAATCATGGTCGGAGACCTTCACGACGCATTTCCCGACGGCACGGCCAGTCTTGAGTCGAGCGAAAGCGTCCACGACCTTCTCCAGCGGGAAGATCGAGTCGATGAACACCTTCGCCTTCCCCGCGTCGATCAATGCCGTGATCTTCGCGAGATCCGTTCCCGATGGGCTCAAAAACACTTCGTGGTACGTCGCGCCGAACTTAGCAGAGCTGGGCGTCAAGCCTCGCTTGTACGTCACAAAGCGTCCACTGTTCTTCTTCAGCACGTGCTGCGCGTCTGCTTCCCACGACTCTGGCTCCACGGCGCAGTCCAACAGGACGTCCAGCGAGTGAGGCTTGATCACTTGGCCCCACTTTTGACTGGTGTAGTCGATGACTTGGTCCACGCCGAGTGACTTTACGAACGCCGCGTTCTTCGCACTCGTTGTTGCGGTCACGTGGGCGCCGAGCGCCTTGGCCAGTTGAATGGCGAAGATGCCAGTGGCTGTGGAGCCGCCGAGGATCAAGATCCTCTCCCCTGGCTGCAGTTTCGCGTGCGTGAGGAGACCTTGGTAGCTGGTCTCACTCGCCAGCGGCACCGCTGCAGCGTGGTCAAAGTCCAGCGTCTTGGGCTTGTGAGCGACAAGCGCGCTGTCCACAGATAGGTACTCTGCCAGCGACCCGGGCTCGCTCATGCCGGGCATCGCGTAGACCGCATCGCCGACTTTGAACTTGCCCACTGCGTCCTTACCAACTTCCGCCACAACGCCTGCGACGTCAAAGCCGATACGCAATGGCGACTCAACGCTAGGCGACCGCTTCGTGAACCCCTCGCGGTAGAGCTCTGGGATCTTGAAGTCGACGGGGTTGAGCGCCGCGCTGCGGACGCGGATGCGCAGCTGAGACGCCGCCAAGGGCGCCGTCGCGACCTCCTTCAGCTTGAGCACCTGCTCGACGGCGCCGAAGGTCTCGTACACGAAGGCTCGGTAGCTGGCCGGCACGCGCGACATGGTGAGCTTCGTCGGGAAAGTGAGGATGCACGAATGATAAGAGTTGCTCTCATCGCATCTTTGTAGGGTGCAGACTTTTGTGGCATTCGAATCTTATCATACGATGGTGAAAGTCTCCGTTATTAGTTGACGGGTGGGTATTCACTTATACAAGTACTTCGACACAAATCAATCTGCCTTTACAAGACCTTCACGACCACCTTGCCGACCGCACGGCCAGTCTTGAGGCGTGTGAAGGCCTCGGGCGTCTTCTCCAGCGGGAACGTCGAGTCAATCACGACCTTAACCTTGCCCGCGTCGATGAGCTTGGTGATCTCTGTGAGATCGCGGCCACTGGGCGTCGTGAAGACCTCGCTGTAGGAGGCGCCAAACTTGGCCGCGCTTGGCTTCAGGCCTCGCTTCAGAGTCACGAAGCGACCAGTGTCCTTCTTAAGCACGAGCTGCGCGTCGTCCTCCCAGGACTGCGGCTCCACCGCGCAGTCGTAGACCAAATCCAGCGAGTGGGCGTCGATGACTTGGCCCCACTTCTGGCTTGTGTAGTCAATGACCTCATCAGCACCAAGAGACTTGACAAAGTCCACGTTCTTGGCACTGGTAGTGGCAATCACATAGGCCCCGAGCGTCTTGGCGTGCTGGATCGCGTAGATGCCAGTGGAGCTTGAGCCGCCGAGGATCAAGATGCGTTCCTTTGGCTGGAGCTTGGCGTGGTTCAGGAGACCTTGGTAGCTGGTGAGCGATGCCAGCGGCACAGCCGCCGCGTGGTCAAAGTCCAGCGTCTTGGGCTTGTGGGCCACAAACTGCACGTCCTGGGAGAAGTATTCGGCCAGCGACCCGAACTCGCCCTTGCCCGCCATCGCGTACACTTCATCGCCGACTTGGAACTGAGCGGCAGCGTCACTGCCGACCTCAGCGACCACTCCAGCGACGTCAAAGCCAACGCGTGACGGGTTCTCCGCACTCGGCCCGACCTTCTTGAAGCCGAGGCGGTAGATCTCCGGCACCTTGAAGTCGATGGGGTTGAGCGCCGCACTGTGGACGCGGATCCGAACGTAGGACGGCGGCAGCGGCGCCGTCGCCACCTCCTTGAGCTGGAGGATCTCCTCCACTGTGCCGAAGGTCTCGTACACAAACGCCTTGTACGTAGCTGGGACGTGGACCATGATGATCGATGCGTGCGCAAGCAGAATCCAACGAAAGAAGGCAAATGTGAGAATGAGAAGCCCATTGGCGACCGACGGTCTCACTTGAAACCCTTGGATTGCGTATCCACCCATGTTCAGATCTGATCTCCTGAGATGGGCAGCTCATCTGCCGGTGGTTTTTGGGTCAAAAACCACGAGGACTCGACGTCATCCTCCCGCCAGGTCAAAAGTCTCCGTTGCGTCCTGTGTTCTTCAACTGCGTCCATGACGCCACGGCTCGACATGTCGCCATTGGCTCACACTGCAGCCAATGCTCTCCACGGTCTCGGCTCCGACGGTCTCAAGAAAATGGAACGAAACGTGTTCACGCAGCAAAGATGGCACCGTCAATGTTGTTGAGTTACAGTACTACGCGAGCTTACTCGCTGATCTGCACGACGACCTTGCCCACGGCGCGACCGGTCTTGAGGCGCTGGAACGCCTCGACGACCTTGTCGAACGGGTAGACCGAGTCGACGAACGACTTGACCTTGCCGCTCTCGACCAGCTCCGTGATCACGACCAGGTCCTCGGCGTTCGGGCGCGTCATGATGGACTTGTGGCTCGCGCCGAACTTGGCCTCGACCGACGGCGGGCCGCCCGCGATGGTCACGAAGCGGCCCGTGTCCTTCTTGAGCACGACCTGCGCGCCTTCCTCCCAGGCCTTGGCCTCGCCCACGCAGTCGTATATCACGTCCACCGAGTGCGCCTCCAGGACGTCGCTCCACTTTTCGCTCGAGTAGTCGACCACGACGTCCGCACCGAGCGACTTGACGAACTCGGCGTTCTTCTTGCTGGCCGTCGCGACCACGTAGGCGCCGATGGCCTTGGCGTACTGGACAGCGAAGATGCCAGTCGCGCTCGAGCCGCCGAGGATCAGCACGCGCTCGCCGGCCTTGGTCTGGCCGTGCTCGTGCAGCGCCTGGTAGCTGGTCAGCGACACGAGCGGCACGCCCGCGGCGTGGTTGTAGTCGAGGTTCTTGGGCTTGAGGGTCACGACCGAGACGTCCAGCGAGGCGTACTCGGCGAGCGTGCCCCAGCAGTGGACGTTGGCGTCGGCGTACACCTCGTCACCGACCTTGAACTTGTCGGTCACAGCGCTGCCGACCTCGACGACCACGCCCGTGACGTCCATGCCAATGCGGTACGGGTTCTCGGCACTCGGCGGCACCGTGGTGAAGATCAGCCGGTTAATCTGAGCGATCTTGTAGTCGGCGGGGTTCAGCGCCGCGCTGCGCACGTGCACGCGCACGTAGTTTTCCGGCAGCGGCGCCGTGGCGATCTCCTTGACCTGGAGCACCTCCTCCACGGGGCCCCACTTCTCGTAGACGTAGGACTTGTAGGTCGCTGGGATGGTAGCCATGGTTACAGACGGTGGTGGTGGTTGTCGTGGGAGTCTGTTGAGGGAGACGGGAGATTGAAGAATGGATCTTCGTCGGTGTTTGGGGCGTGTCTCCCATGATGGATGCCGCTCACTGGTAAACTCGCGACTTCGTAACCCAGTAACTCAGTCACCTTTCAAAAACGATAGGATTTTTATTTCAAAGGGCATAGTTTCATGAAGTGTCTCTACCCATGTTTTCACATGGGATCTCACTTTCGTTTAGGCCTGTGTTATGGAAGGTTATTATTTTATGGCTTGATCTCGATGAACCAGATGGACATGAGACCGATGACGCACACATCGGACATGCTGCATGACGTCACCTTCGTAGATTGCATAGGGATTCATTGCACGCTGCAATGGTGGTCCAATGGAGACTGGGTGCAATTGCCACACATCCATCGCGCGACATTTGGTCCATATTGGTGGGATGTTGAGTCCGCGTCCCGAGTGTATTCCAGAAGCTGAGATATGAGAGTGTTTACAAGACCTTGATGACGATCTTGCCCACTGCACGGCCCGTCTTGATGCGCGAGAACGCGTCGACGGCCTTGCCGAACGGGAACACCGAGTCGATGTGGACCTTGATCTTGCCGGCCTCGATCAACGCGGTGATCTCGCTGAGATCGTGGGTGTTCGGGTTCGTCAGGATAGACGTGTACGTGGCTCCAAACTTGGCCTCGTCCGGCGTGAGGCCACGGCTCACGATCGTCACGAAGCGACCGGTTTGCTTCTTGAGGACGTGCTGCGCGCCGACGTTCCAAGCGTTGAGCTCACCGACCGTGTCGTAGATCACGTCCACCGAGTGCGCCTCCAGCAGCTCACTCCACTTCTGGGAGGTGTAGTCGATCACCTGGTCGGCGCCGAGCGACTTGACGAACTCCACGTTCTTGGCGCTCGTCGTGGCGATCACGTGGGCGCCTAGCGCCTTGGCGTATTGGACGGCGAAGATGCCCGTGCCGCTGGAGCCGCCCAGGATCAGCACGCGCTCGCCTGCCTGGGTCTTGGTGTGTTGCGTGAGCGCCTGGTAGCTAGTCAGCGAAGCCAATGGAACAGCGGCGGCGTGGTCGAAGTCGAGCGACTTTGGCTTGCGCGTGACGAACTGCGTGTCCACCGAGAAGTACTCGGTGAGCGAGCCGAACTGCGAGACGCCCGGCATCGCGTAGACTTCATCGCCGACCTGGAACTTGTCCTGCACGTCGCTGCCGACTTCCACCACAACGCCGGCCACGTCGAAGCCAGTGCTGTACGGCTCCTCGTCGCTTGGTGGCTTGCTGGTGAAGATGAGGCGGTTGGCCTCAGCGATCTTGAAGTCGACCGGGTTCAATGCGACGCTGTGGACCTGGATGCGCACGTGGGACGCAGGGAGCGGCGCCGTCTTGACTTCGACGAGCTTGAGCACCTCCTCGATCTGGCCAAAGCTCTCGTAGCGGTAGGCCTTGTGGGTTGCTGGGACTGGCGCCATGGTGACTATGGTGTGAGTGTTGCGGATGCGAAGACGGAGATTTGAGAATGAGGACTCCTCATTGAGGAGCTTCAGGTGCCGAGTCTGGTTGATTACGTAGCCACGATGCTTCTGTATCATCTAGCGGAAGGGTGGAAGTCTCCGTTATCGAGCGTCTCAGCATCCAAGGACCCACGGCGAATCGACGTGGATCCACAAGACGATCAATAGGAGGCCACGTGGCCCGATTAAGTGGAAGTCTTTGCATTCAAAATACGAGGTAGTTTTTTTGGTTTACAGGACCTTGACGACCACCTTACCGACCGCGCGGCTCGTCTTGAGTCGCGTGAAGGCGTCAGCCGCCTTCTCGAATGGGAACACCGAGTCCACGAACGCCTTGACCTTGCCGTCTTCGATGAGCTTGGCGATCGCAGCAAGATCCACTGCGTTCGTGTCCGCCATCATCTCCGTGTACGTGGCTCCAAACTTGGCCGGGTCCACGGTGAACGGCGTCTCCGCCATGCCGAGCTTGGTCTCGTGGTGGCTCACGATCGTCACGAAGCGACCCGTGTCCTTCTTAAGGACGGTCTGAGCGCCGTGGTTCCAAGCGTTGGTCTCGCCGACCGTGTCATAGATGACGTCGATCGAGTGCGCCTCCAACAGCTCACTCCACTTCTGGGAGGTGTAGTCGATCACCTGGTCAGCGCCGAGCGACTTGACGAACTCCACGTTCTTGGCACTCGCCGTCGCAGTCACGTGAGCACCCAGCGCCTTGGCGTGTTGGACTGCGAAGATACCAGTCGAGGTCGAGCCGCCCAGGATCAGCACGCGCTCGCCCGCCTGGACCTTGCCGTGCTTGGTCAGCGCCTGGTAGCTGGTGATGGACACTAGCGGCACAGCGGCCGCGTGGTCGAAGTCCAGCGACTTTGGCTTGTGGGCCACAACGTGCGTGTCCACCGACAGGAACTGCGTGAGCGAGCCGAACCCAGAGATCGGCGTCATCGCGAACACCTCGTCGCCGACCTTGAACTTGTCCGTGACGTCGGCGCCGACTTCGACGACCACGCCGGAGACGTCAAAGCCGACCGGGTACGGGTTCTCAGCACTCGGAGGCACGCGCGTGAACACCAGCTTGTCGGTCTGCGCGATCTTGAAGTCCACCGGGTTGAGCGCCGCGCTGTGGACTTGCACGCGCACGTGGGTCGCCGGCAGCGGCGCCTTCTTCACATCGACGAGCTGGAGCACGTCCTCGATCTGGCCCCAGCGCTCGTAGCGGTAAGCCTTGAAGGTCTCAGGAACAGCAGCCATGGTGGCAAGTTGTGGTGGTGGGATCGAAGCGGATTCGAGAATGAATTGCGTGGCTGACGGTTCCATTCATTCGTCGTACTGTACGTGTATCTTGCGCAGACCGTTGCGACTCACGAAGTCGGACGATGATGACGTATCCACGAGACTGGCCACAGCCAAGGTCTCAGTTGAAGAAAAAGTGAGACCGTCAGGGTTTATCAATTATCAGAGTTATATAGATTGTCACGTCATGTAAAATCGAGAAAGGAAACAGTCGTTTCTGAGTTGATACCAGTTGTGAAAGGATATTGTAATACACAGCAAACCACAGAGGTGCTGAGACGCTTTTCGATGCTGAGGCTGCATGGAGTGTTCAATCCATCCTGTCCGCGCGCTGTTTACTTCAGCACCTTGACGATCACTTTGCCGACGGCGCGTTGGCTCTTGAGGCGAGCAAACGCCGCCAGCGCCTGGTCGAAGGGGAAGACCGAGTCGATGAAGGTCCTGATCTTGCCGGCGTTGATGAGCTCTGCGATCGCACGCAGGTCCCGGCCCGACGGGTTCGTGTGTGGGTCGCTGTAGGACGCCCCGAACTTGGCTTCGCTGTGCGCGAGTCCGCGTCGCAAGGTCACGAACCGACCGGTCTGCTTCTTCAGCACGAGCTGCGCGCGGTCTTCCCACGCCTCTGGCTCGACGCTGCAGTCGTAGACAACGTCGACTGAGTGCGGTTCGATCTCCTTGGCCCAGTCCTGCGTGCGGTAGTCGATGACCTGGTCGGCGCCGAGAGACTTCACGAAATCCACGTTCTTGGTGCTCGTGGTTGCCAGCACGGAAGCGCCGATCGACTTTGCGAACTGGATGCCGAAGATGCCCGTCGAGGAGGAGCCTCCGAGCACGAGCACTCGCTCGCCTGCCTGAAGCCGGCCATGCTCGGCCAGTGCCTGGTAGCTGGTCAAGGCGACGCCAGGAACGCCCGCAGCGTGGTCAAAGTCCAGCGTCTTGGGCTTGAGCGTGACCAACTGGGCGTCGAGCGAGACGAACTCTCCAAGTGAGCCAGCAGCAATGCGGCTCGACTTGCCGTACACCTCGTCTCCGACTTGGAGGCCCACGTCACCACTGCCAACCTCGACCACGATCCCGGCAAAGTCGAAGCCGATTCGGAACGGCTTCTCGGTCGATGGCGAGCTCTGAGTGTACTTCTCCTGGTACACCTCCACGAGCTTGTAATCGATCGGGTTCAGCGACGCGCTGTGGACGCGCACGCGCACATGCGCCGCCGGCAGCTGCTCCGTCGCGACGTCTGTGAGCTTGAGGATGTCGTCGAGTTGGCCGAATTTCTCGTACGTGTACGCCTTGAAAGTGGAAGGGATGTCGAAAGTAGCCATCGTGATGCTCGCGGTGATCAAATTGAAGAATGCAAAGCTGTGCAGGAGGTCACGACGGGCTTGAAGCCACAAACCGCATCACACATCAAAATTCATTCAAGTGGTGAACACTTTTGGAACTGAACAGGCCAATAGATGAAGAGCTATTGGCCAGGAGACACCCAATCAAAAGCGAATATGGATGGTAATCAACTGTGGATGTTGAAGCGACTTGGTTCCTAACAGAGCGCAACACACTTACGCACCGTTGGCTTCGTTGGAGCGGACGCTGGTGGGGCGAGCCATCAACGCGTTCTTCATGGAGAACGTCGGCGTCAACAAGTACTCGCCCTTGTTTGCGGCAACGTCGACATCCAACTTGTAGCGGAACAGCAAGTTGACGATCACGACACGCAGCTCCATCATCGCCAAGTTCATGCCAATGCAGATTCGTGGACCAGCACTGAACGTGAAGAGGTGGGTGGCAGAGAACGACTTGATCGTGTTCGTGGTCTCATCGATGAATCGCTCCGGTTTGAACTCGTTGGCGTCAGCGCCCCACAGCTTCGGCAGTCGTCCCATCGCGTAGGTGGCAAGACCGGTGTTCTCGCCCTTCTTCACCACGATATCGCCACACAGCACCGTGTCTTCGCTGGCCTCGCGGTACGTGAACGGCACCGCTGGGTACAGTCGCACAGTCTCCTTGATGCACGCCTCCAGGTACAGCATGTTACGCGTGTGCTCGGTTGTGAGGAACGTGTCTTCCTTCACATCGCCCAGGCAGGACTCCATCTCGGATCGAAGCTTGGCTTCCGCGTGTTGGTTCTGCTGCAGCAGATAGAAGAACCAGCTCAGCGTATCGGCGGTCGTGTCACGCGCTGCAATCACGAAGGTGAGTACGAAGTCGACCAGGTCTTCCTTCTGGAGTCCCTCCACGCCTTCCTCGCTGCTCTGGATGAACAACTCGACGACGGTCTTCACAGTGTCTTCTGTCATCTTGGCGCCACTCGCGCCTCTCGCGATGCACGTGTCGATGCTCTGTTGGATGACCTCGCTCAACCAGGCGCGCATGACTGCGACGCTTCGCTTCATCTCGCCTTCGCGGCCGACACCGAGCCAGTGCTCAAGCTTCCAGTACAAACGAGGGCGGTTGAAGCGCAGGGACATCACCGGAGACGCGGTGTCGAGCGCGAGCTGGAATTTGTGCGGCTCCTTGGAGCTAATGCAGTTGAGGTCGACGCCCAACGACATCTCCACGAACGTGTCCAGCGTGAAGTCGTGGAAGAGCTTCTTCAAGTTGATCGCCGTCCCGTGTGCCATCGCTTCGTCAAACAGTGTCGTCATGCGCATCACACTCTTCTGAACGGACTTGTGGAGGAAGGTCCTGAGCACTTTCGCTGAGAAGAACTTGGCCGCCGTCTTCCGCTGGTGGTACCAACGATCTCCGTCCGAAGAGATCATACCACGGCCGAACAGCGTGGACGTGAGCTCGGTCTGAGTCGGGCCCTTGGGGAACTTTTCGAACTGTTTGATCGTGACCTCCTCGATCGCCTCTGGCGAGGTCAAGATAATTTGATCCGGCTGACCGGGGATCCGAAGACGCCACGGCTCGCCGTTGAACGCGAGCGAATGGTCCTTGAACCAGTCGTGCGTACGGTGAATGTTGCCCAGCGCATCGAGCATGTTTCCCAAAACTGGCAGCGTTGAAGCCGGCGCGTGGATCGTGCGTGGCTTGAACGTCTTCCCACTCGCGGTCTTCTTGCCATCGCGGGTCGTCGCAATGGCCACTGCGACAGTGGCCGCTGCAGCGACCGCAGCGCCGATCGCGAGTGTGCTTGCGCTGGACGACTCGTCCACACCGAATGCCTCCATTGCGGACGCCGTGACAGAGTGCTGATGTGAGCGGACACTGGTCGATTGAGAACTGTGCGGAATGGGAAGAGAGAGAGCTCCTCCAATACGCGTCGGTCCTGGACCTGGAGGAAGCAGAGAGACTCCCCTCGCCCACTAGATTTCCATCAAATACATGTATCTTGACCCCTCCCACTAGATTTCCATCAAATACATGTTTTTCCTTGTCGCTGCTGGAGCAAACACAACTCGCATGCCAAGATAAATGGGGGCAAAGGCAATCTATTATCCGATCTTACATGAAGCCGCGAGACTCTGCACCATGATTATGGTGCGAGCCCGGGTGTGGAGTGGTGGGTCGAAAACTTTGAGCGCGAGAATCGCGGAATGAGC
>JAADXN010000381.1:0-25488 GCA_023337875.1 Pythium apleroticum | reverse complement strand
GATGGTCAAGCCCATGAACGAGTCCACGCGTCTGCTCTACGGCACCGACAGCCTCCAGGTCCAGGCGCCGCAGCAGCCGACCGAGTTCACGCCCGCCAAGTCCCGCAAGTGGTACGGCGTCGCGGCCGCGCTGCTGTGCACGGGCGCGCTCGTGAGCAAGGAGTGGCACGCGCCAGCTCGCAGCGTCGTTCAGGACGCGCAGGTCAGTCTGCACAAGCAGGGCGATGCTGTGCCGGAGGCCGTCGCTGGCGCTGGTGGTGTGGTCTCAGGCGACGACCGGTACAAGGCGTTCTTCGACTCGGTCAACTCGTTCATCAACGCGAGCGCCGATCCGTGCACCGACTTCTACGAGTACGCGTGCGGCAACTGGCTCGCGACGCATGAGCTGCCGTCGGACGGTGCGTCGATCGATGCGTCGTTCTACGCTGTGTCGGAGGACAACAAGAAGATCATCCAGTCGATCATCGATGCCAAGCCACCAGTCATCGGCGAGTTCTACGAGGCGTGTGTGAGCAGCACGGCGGACGTGGATACGGAGAGCGTCAAGTACGTCTCAGACATCATCAGCCGCATCCACTCGCAGAAGACGACGTTCGAGCTGCTCAAGTACGCTGGTGAGCTGGACCAGGCTCTGGGCATCAGCACATTCTTTGAGGTGGACGTGCAGGCCGACCCAGCCAACCCAGACATGGACGTGCTCACGCTTGTGCAGGGAGGCCTGACGCTGCCGTCGCGTGAGTACTACCTGGAGAAGGCCAAGCTGGACAAGTACTCGGCGCTGTACCTCAAGTACGTCCAGGATCTCTTCGCTGTCGGCGATCTGGACAAGCATGACGTTAGCAAGTACGCGGCCAACATTCTGCAGACGGAGACCGCTTTCGCTACGATCTCGCTGTCCAACGCCGAGCTCCGTGACCCGTGGAGCACCAACACGCCGTTCACGCTCGAGCAGATCCGCAGCAAGTTCCCGTACCTCTCGGCGTACCTTGGTGGTATGGACAAGCAGGAGCCAGTGAAGGACGTGCCGATCGTCGTGATGACGCCACGCTACTTTGACGAGCAAAACGCCGTGCTGAGCAGCATCAAGCTGGAGCACCTCAAGAACTACGTGAGCTTCCACGTCATCGACTCGTTCGGCGACGTGCTTGGCGAGTACTTCCGTCGTGTGAGCCACGACTTCCACGGCGCTGTGCGTGGCGCAGGCTCGCTGGCACCTCGTGAGAAGTTCTGCGTCGACACGACGACCACGTTCTTGGGTGCGCAGCTCGGGGAGTACTACATGTCGAAGGTGTTCGGTGGCGAGGCGAAGGAGTCGGCGCAGCAGCTCGTGGACCAGATCGAGGACTCGATGAGCCGCCTGCTGTCGACGGAGGACTGGCTGGACGAGGCCACTGTCAAGGCCGCTCGCGAGAAGCTGCAGCACGTGCGCAACTATATCGGTGGTCCGGACTCGGTGTCGAAGCTGCCGTTCGAGATCAAGTCGGACAAGTTCTTCGAGAACGTGTTGTCGCTCAAGCAGCTCGCGGCCAACGCAAAGGTGCGCCAGATCGGCCAGCCAGTCGACCGCACGAGCTGGGATATGTTCGCTTCGACTGTGAACGCGTACTACGATCCGAGCGCCAACAAGATGGTGTTCCCTGCGGCGATCTTGCAGCCACCATTCTACAGCGCCAAGTCGTACCCTGCGGCCGCCAACTACGCCCGCATCGGCATGGTCATGGGTCACGAGCTGTCGCACGGCTTCGACGATCAGGGCCGCAACTACGACGCGAAGGGCACACTCCGCAAATGGTGGTCGCCTCGTGTGTCGGAGGAGTTTGAGGTGCGCGCTCAGTGCCTTGCCTCGCAGTACTCGACCTTCCCTGTGGTGGCTGAGGGTCAGCTCCTCGGCAACGTCAACGGCAACCTCACGCTTGGCGAGAACATCGCAGACAACGGCGGCATCCATCTTTCGTACCAGGCCTACCAGATCCACAAGAACGTGACTGGCGAGTCGGCTGCGAAGACCCAGCAGGAGGACGACCGCATCTTCTTCTTGTCGTTCGCGCAGCAGTGGTGTGAGAAGCGCTCGGCCGGCTACAGTGAGGTGCTGCGTCAGACGGACCCTCACTCTCCTGGCCACTGGCGTGTGAACGGCCCAGCGATGAATTTCAACAAGTTTGCTGAGACCTTCCAGTGCGCCGCCGGCACGCCGATGAACCCAACGAAGCGTTGCGTGATCTGGTAAACATTTTGCATCTGGATACGACGTCGCCAAGGTGTAGTGGGATGTCTGGACTGGTAGGAACATTGCAGTACTGTCACCAATCATTGTACGCATCTGAATTCAGAGTTTATTCTGATCGACACGTTCATACTGACTAAAGCCGAGCGAGCTCAGCTACTGCCGCGCTCCTGAGACTCTACATCTACGTTCAAAATCGCGTTAGCTTCTTACGCAAGCTTGCACATGTCCTCCGGACAGAACTGAGGACAGTTCCAGTTGCACCACTGCGTGAGACCCGACTGGTCCGGGCTCGAGCCAATGTACACGTACTTTCCAGTGTTGCCCTGCGCTGGTGCCGGAGCAGACGTCGCCGCAGGGGGCGTCGTTGGCTTGGGCTTGGTCGTTGGCTTTTTCGTCGCCGCTGGCTGAGGCTTCGTCGTCGCGGCCGGAGCTGGCGCTGGAGCAGGGTTGCTGCCACTGTCACCGGCGTTGCTGCTGCCACTGGCACTGATCTTGACATCAGCGCAGTTGTTGTACAGCTCGTGTGGCGTGATGTGCGAGGCCTCCCAGTCCCATTCCAGCACGCAGTGGCCGTTGTCACATGGCAGCTTGCTGGCATCACTGGGGATGTCAATAGTCATCTCAGCGGCGATCGGCGCGTCGCCCTTGTTGCCCGGACCAGGGTGCAGCGAACGCATGCAGTCGTTGAGCTGTCCGACCTGGACCTTCTTGGTCTTGTCGCGTGGATCCACGAGGTACGCCGTGCAGAGCCCGACGTGGTTGGCTCCGTCGTTGGCGCGCATCTTGATCTTGGACTTGCCCGTGGCGAGCACCTTGAGGTTCTTGTCCTGCGTGAAGTCCAGGCAGTTGCCACCCTTGCCGTTGGTGTAGGAGGCACGCATGGCGATCGGGTGGCCAAACGTGCTCTGAATGCTGAGCCCCATCGTAGTGAGCGCGCGTGGAGCTGGGTCGATGACCCCGCCGTGGGCATCCACGTTAGACGCCGCGAGGACGAGGAGAGCAGTGATAGCGACAACGTTCATGATGGGAGCTGGCGGTGATGGCAGTCGAGTGTGCGAGAGAACGCGAGTTGAGGAATGAGTGAGGGCTGTCTGGCGGTCGGGGCCGAGCCAGAGACGTCCCCTCCTCTCAGTGCTATGGTCTCTCTTCCATCTAGGCAGTGACGAGCCGCCGCACCTGCTCGAGAACGAGAACGGTAAGGCATTGCCAGACATCTGCATATCAGGAAGGGGCGCGAACAGACGTCTTCTGAGCGCACTTCAAGCGAAGCAAGAGGCATCATGTCAGGTGGCTCAACAACCGACCACGCGACGTGGTTGCGGACTCATTGGTAGAGGCGGTGCCACGAGACCAATGCGACGAACTACTGGACTGTGGACGAATACGCAACCGCCGCCGTTGGAGGTTGGACGCGGCATCCGGATGGAAGGCTTCCATCTGTGGGTGGTCGACAGGCGGCTTCCGCTGATGGCGGTTGACGCGTGACGCATGATTCACGCCACGCTGGAGATGAGCCCAGCTGGTGGGCGTGGGTCCGGCAACGTGGCGCTGGGGATGTGAGACCGCCCATGAGAAGTTCAACTCGTTCAATGATGTCGTCCCAAGAGACTTTCCCATTCGTATCAATCGATGTGTGACTCACAGTACTACCCCAGTCGAGTGTGAGAACTCTACCCATCGATATATAAAGGTTATCATTCACCACCACTACGATAACCATGTCATTGCATAGAAATGTGATCATTTTACATCGGATATTAATATAAAGGTAGATCTTAACGAAGGGAATTCTGCTGAATGGACAGTTCACGCAACATCAACCAGGTGACGCCGTTGACAAGTGAAGACTGCGGCCGTGGCGGCATCTGGCTCTTGGGATCAAAGGATCTGTGACCCAAGGGCGTTGAGTCATTTCTGGCTCCGCCCAGGAACAGGCCTGGCCGCCTAACGATGACGGCCTGCAATGAGCAACGCTTCAGGACCAGATAGTTGTGACGAAGCTGCAGAAGTTTGGCGTCGAACTGGCCCTGCCAAAGTGTTCTTTATTAACCTGCCCTCGTTGTGCTGTGCGGTCTGGATGATGGATCTAATACAGCTATCCATCGCTGGATTGCAATTCCCCAAGGATTGGTGTCCCAAAGGCCGTCTCTATATGCACGGGCACAAGCTAATACACGTCGTTGCTTCCATCTACATGAACTTCTTGCCTTTCCTCTCTGAATCCATCACGCTCCGCCCCTCAATGACTCAACAGACTCCAATCTCATAGCAACTGAACTGTTATTTTGAGTCCGGGACGGCTCAGCCGCGGGCAGATCTAATGATAAGCAAAGCCATGGACCATAAGAATAACGCAAACGCTGTCTCTGAACGCGGACTCGCCACCAGCGTCGCCGTTTGCCGCCGCTGTTTGTTTGCGCTGCCGGTGCCGCTTCTAGCATCGGGCTTCCTCGTGCTGAGTAATGGACGGTGACGATGCCACCCCTGCCGCCGCGGCGAGACCCGACAGCAAGGAGAAGGAGACCGTCAAGGTCGTCGTGCGGTGTCGCCCCTTCAGCTCCAAGGAAAACAACGAAGGCCGGAAGTCCATCATCACGATCGACACGCAGGCCGGCGTCGTGGGCATCCGCTGTCCCGAAAACGACCAGATCAAGTCATTTACGTTCGACTCGGTGTACGACGAGTCGACGTCGCAGCGCCAATTCTACGATGAGTCCGGGTACCCGCTCGTGGAAAGCATCTTTGAAGGCTACAACGGCACCATCTTCGCCTACGGCCAGACCGGTTGCGGCAAGACCCACACGATGCAAGGTCGCGACAGTCCGCCAGAGTTGCGCGGCGTGATCCCGCTTTCTTTTGACCACATTTTCGAAAACATCACGTCCGACCCGTCGAAAGAATACATGGTCCGCGCGTCGTACTTGGAGATTTACAACGAAGAGATCCGCGACTTGCTGGCCGACGACCAGAAGAAGAAACTCGAACTCAAGGAAGCCCAGGATGGCTCTGTGTACGTCAAGGAGCTCATCGAAGTCGTGGTGAATGACGTCGACTCCATCAACAAGGTCATGAGCAAAGGGTTCAAGAACCGCACCGTCGGCGCCACGCTCATGGTGAGTTCTTCATCGGGTCCGTCAAGGCTAGGAGCTGGAAAATGGCTGAGTTGAATGGCTTGATGCGTGTAGAACGAAGGATCGTCGCGATCGCATTCGATCTTCACCGTCGTGGTCGAGATGGGCGAAAAAGTGGGAGCTCAGGAGCATTTCAAGGCGGGCAAGGTGCGTAGATTGTGCTTCGTTGACTATGAACGAGCTTACTGAGCCCCAAAACCCAATCCTACAGCTCAACTTAGTGGATCTGGCCGGCAGTGAGCGACAGAGCAAGACAGGAGCCACGGGCAACCGCCTCAAAGAAGGCTGTAAGATCAACTTGTCGCTGTCGGCGTTGGGCAATGTCATCTCGGCACTCGTGGACGGCAAAGGCAAGCACATTCCGTACCGAGATTCGAAGCTCACGCGTTTGCTCCAAGATTCGCTCGGTGGCAATACGAAGACACTCATGGTCGCGGCGATCAGTCCTGCCGATTACAATTACGACGAGACGCTGTCGACTTTGCGGTATGCGAATCGAGCGAAGAACATCAAGAACAAACCGATCGTGAACGAAGATCCGAAGGATGCGAAGCTGCGCGAGTACAAAGAAGAGATCGAACGGCTCAAGAAGATGCTCGAGGTGCAGTCGCGAGGCTCGGTGGTTGGTGGCACACTGAGTGGTGTGTCGACGCCTACACGGCCGCTGAGTCCGAGTGTCGTGGCGGCGTCGCCCGACGCAGACGCCCAAGTCGCCAAAGAGCGAGAGGAAATCGCCAAGTACCAGCGAGAGGCCGCTCAGATGATGGAACGAGCAAAGCGCATGATGGAAGAGGCGCAGGCGCTGAAGGAGATGCAAGCGAAGCAACAGCAGGAGCTAGAACAGTCCCAGGATCAGCCACAGCAAGCCACGCCACGGGATGAAACGGAGACTCAGCAACCCATTACACCACGGCCACCGTCACAACCGCAACCACCGCCACCACAACAGCCTCCGCCACCGGATCTCGTGCGGGTGCTTTCATCGGATGTCCTGAACTCGCCCAAGCCTGGCAGCGCAGGGCGACCGGGTAGTCTCCCACCCATTGGGGCTGTGGTCTCACCTCGAGGAGAGGCGCCGTCAGGGTTTGCTCAGCCGCCTACACTTGCAGCGGCTCCGTTGACACCGAAACCACCAGTGGCGAGTGCTCCCATCCAGTCAACAGCCCCAGTTGTTGAGCAAGCACCTCCTGTACCGGCAGAAGACCCAGCCATTGCAAAGGCGCTCCAGGAAGCTGCACTTGTGGATGCCCAAGCCAAGGCGATGATGGCCAAGGCCGAGCAGCTCATCAAAGAAGCCGAGCGTCGAGCAAAGGAGCCGCCAAAAGTGAAGATCGTCAAGGAAGTTGTCGTGAAAGAAGTGATCCCAGACGATCACATCAAGGAAAAAGCTGAACTCCACGAGCAGAATCGTGCCATGCTGACCCAAAAAGACCGCATGGGCAAGGAACTGGAGCGCACGCAGCAAGCAATGGAGTCATACTTACGAGAGAAAGAGGAACTGCACAACAAGCTCAAGAAGATCGAAAGCCAGATTCTTGGTGGGTCGTCCACGCGGACGCTGACCGATGACAGCAGTGGCAAGCCCGTGGTGGATTCCGAGATCGCACTGCTCAAGCAGCAGGTCGAGTATCGGCGAGCCCAGATCAAGCTCAAGGAAAAGGCCAAGCGAGAAGCTCAGTACGAAGCCGCCAAGAAGGCGCTGACCATCGAGAAGCAAATGATCGAAGTGGAGCTCAAGAACACCCAGGAAGTCGCCCAGGCCAACTTGGCGGCTGCCAAAAAGAAAGAGTCCAAGTACCGCGCCAAGTTGGAGGCTGCGCGCCAAGAAGTGATCGATCTCAACAACGAGTTCGAGCGCGAGCGGGAGAACCTCCTGGACACAATCCGTGAGCAGACCAAAGAAAGCAAGCTGCTGGAACAGCTCATCGAGATCTTCCTGCCACAGAACGAACTCGTTAAAGTCTGGGAGCGAGCGGTGTGGCACGAAGACAAAGAGGAGTGGCAGCTACCCAAGATCAAACCTCGAAGTGACTTCCAGAAGATCAAACTTCCGACGCTCGGTGGCAGCATGGGCTCACCGACCGTGGAATCCGGTGGCGCGGAGGTCGCGTCGGACGATGAGACGACTGGGACGCTGACGGTGCGGTCGGTAGCGTCGTCATCAGGAGCCAAACGCCCCAAGCCGAGCCAAAATGGCAAGCCACCATCGTCTAGTAAGCCCAGTGCTGCGATGGAAAACATCAGCGGCTTCAACAGCGGGGGAGGGTTCTACAGTGCTCGGATGGACGAGATCGGCGGGCCGCCTCCCAACCAATCGTCTCCGCCATCGAATCGACTGCTGTCTCCAAGTACAACTCGCCTACCGTCGGCTGTGCGACCTCCGCCATCTTCCTACTCGAAAGAAGAACCTCTCGAACCTCAAGATGCTGATCAACTTCCGCACAAGCCAAGCAAGAGCAGCAGCAAGAACCGAGAGGAGAAGCGACGCAAGTCGAAGGACTCTTCGTCCAAAACATCGGCTTCCAGTGGGAAGTCGACGCCGCCGTCATCATCGTCTCCAACTTCTGCGGCCCTCAAGTACTCACCGCAACCGTATCCGCCCGAGCAGTTCTTCGTACTAGACCGTGACCAGCTGGCACCTCTGAACGCGGATGGATATCAGCCCCGCGACCGCCTCCAGTCTCGTCAGGGCTCGCGTCAGGGCTCTCGTCAAGGACCTCGATCGACTGATCGAAGCAACACCAGCAGTCACAGCAACCTCGGCGAGTTTGAGGCTCCACCCGCACTCGCAGGTGCTGAATCTCAGATGGCAGCAGGTCTGTTCCCTGTGGAGAAGCCACCACTTGGCAGTCGTGGCAGCCAAGGACGAAGTAGTGCCAGCGGCAGCAGCAGAGGCAGCGGTGTACGGAAACACCGCACGAAAGAGCACCGGAATTCACACCCAGGCGACGGTGATGGAGATGAAAACGCGGCTGCTGCTGATAGCGAAGCGTACGGCCAGGAAGAAAGTAGCCCCGATGCATCGATGATCAAGAAGAAACAGAAGCACAAGAAGAAGAAAGACCGGAAGGAAAAGAGCGCCGTTTCCAGTCAGTCTGGGGACGAAACAGAGTTACTCAAAGACCTCGGCGACGGCTTTTTCCTCCCCAGAACAACACGGTCTCCGTACGTGGCGGTCGAAAACCAAGGTCGCTGATATACAGAATAGGCAACAAACCGGAAGCAGTCCGTCTCATTCGATCGGATCGATCTTGAAGCTATTTAATACAGGAGACGATCGTATACTAATGCGCTGCAGCTTATGTCCTAACGTTACCGTATCTTCACACTCCTCGCTTGCTCTTGCGCAGGGACTTGCTCTGGGCGGAAGCACCGCCCATGGCCTGGTGGCGCATTTTCTTTTGGGCCTGGAAGAATGCGAGCGAGTCGGGGTCTTGGGCTCGGATGCGGTCCACCTCCATTTGGTCAAACTTCTCACCGTCGTCCAGTTTGTCTTCCTTCCCAGAGAACAGCATAGCGTTGAATGCAAACCCCGACCCGGAGCCACCACCGCCATCGTAGCCGTCATCGTCTTTCGCAGCAGCGGCCAAGTGGACACCCTCTTCGTCGAACCAATCCTCGAACTCACGCACGAGCCGCATGCGCAGCAGCTCCACACTGCGGTTCGTGAACTCCATTTCAGCCTTGGCCTCTTTGAGATCCTCAAACAGCGACCGATAGTCACGTTTGGCTTCTCTCTCGGCCTTCATGAGGATGAACTCCTCTTCGTCGACGACCAAATCATCATTGGTGCCCGTGGCCTTGGCGGCTGCTTTCTTGGGCGAGTTGAGGGAGCCTGGCGGACGATGCGACCGCTTTTCATCGAGCTTGGCCTTGACATCGTCGATCTGGAGCTTGACTGCGTTCACACGGGTGGAAATTGACTTGACTTTCTGCTTACAGTCAAACAGCTTTTCTTTCTCCTCTTGTAAACTTCGATTGATCTTCTTGCCCGGGCCAGTCGACTTGTAGAACTTGAACGCCTCGTTCTTAAGGCGAGCCTCCGCGGTGTCTTGGTCACTCAGGCCTCCATCTCGGCCTTGCTGTTCATCGTCGCCCTCTGGAACTCCAGAGTGACGCACAGCCTTGTCGTCTTTAGGCGGCGATCTCACTGGCGATGGACTACGGTGACGTGACCGACCGTCGTCTCCACGCCCAGAAGCTCTCGCCTTCTTCTGCGCGTCCATTGTCGACGGCCGCGCAGCACTTGAGGCGATACCAAGACCAAATCCTGAGGCGTTAGGGTCATCTTCACCCACCAAGTCGTCATGTTGGCCGTCCAGACCACCAGCGCCGCCTGCACCTCCGCCGTGGATGTCGGCGCGTGAGCCATTAGAGCTCTGCGTACGGGATCCGTTCGAGCCCGCCGAGTGGGCTCTCAACGAACCTCCGGCGCCCGAATGGTGGGCAAGTGCCTCGCTCTCCACGTTCTTGTACAAGATCTTGAACTGGCGGAAGAGCTCTCGGATCTCATGGATGCTACTCAGCTTCAGGATCTCATCCTCTTGCTCGCCGGTCGACGCGTCTACGTACTGCTTGACCATTTGCATGAGATGGTGCTTCTGTTCAGGTGTGTGCTCGTCGTACACGACTCCGGTCCGCTCCACCAGTGCGTCGTGCATGATGAGCTCATGGCGGAGCTCTTTGATCTGCTTCTCGTACTTGCGTAGCAGAATCGCGGGGTCGGTCTCCACGATGCTGGCGACTTCGTTTTGCACTTTCATCATTCGCTGTGCAAGCTTGAGCGTCGAAATGGTCTCCTCCAAGTGCTTGCTTTCGCCCCAGATACAAGCGAACATGAGCGTATTCGAGTTGCCGCCCAGCGAGTCCTTGAGCACATTCGTGAGTTTGGTCTGCCGGTACGGGATGTGGCGTTGCTCCTTCGCACTCAGTGCCACGATACACTGCTCCAAGAAGCTCAGACTCTGGTTGATGTACATGGACTCCTTCTTGATCGTCGATGAGTGGCCGTTGGTCGCGTCGTCCATTGTCTTCTTGAGCCGCTCGCTGCCGGCGAGATCCACGAGGTGCAGTTTGCTGTGGGTGACCTTTTCATTACCTCCGGCGCGAGATTTCTGGGAGATGTGTAGCGTAAAGATACAATGCGACCGGTTCGAGCGCTTGTTCAGTTGGTGCTCGGCGACTGTGCGTTGCAGTTCCCCGTTGAAAAGCTGGTCCAGAGCGTCCTGTTCACTGGCAGCCTCGACCTGGGTGAGGCCACGCACGTACGTCCCACGCGCGTCTTCGACGACCACCAGATCCCCAGAGCTCTGGCCACTGGGGTGGAAGTTCTCAAGCAGATCGTAGATGCGGTCGTTGTAAATCTCCATGTACGACACGCGGATCGTGTACGCGATCTCAATCCGGTTCTCGACTTCCTCGTACACTTGCGCGATGGCGCGAGGAGCGATGCCTCGGTGCTGGTAGTTCCGCGTATCGCCGATCATCGTGAACGACTTGCCGGCCCCGGTTTGGCCGTAAGCCAAGATCGTCCCATTGACGCCGTCCACCACCGCACCGTGCACGATATCGCGGGCGATGGCCTCGTACACTTTGTCCTGGCTCGAGTTGTGGAGCACTTGGTGGAATTTGAAGCGCCAGCAGTCCTTGCGATTCGAAGGCGCCGCTGAGTTTGTAGCCGACGATGACGATGACGGTTCTCTTCCAGGCGACGATGACCGGTTGTCGCTCGATGACTCGTGCTTGCTGGGCGAGCCCAGGCTGTTGGCGTAGACTGTGACAGCGTTCTCATCCGGATCGATCTGGATCTGGTTGGTCGCGAAGCTGGCGGTCGGCCGCGTGCGGATGATCACCTTGACGCCATTGCGGCCCATGGTGATGGCAGTGTGGGCAGCTCAGCAGAGCCAAGACACCCAAATTATTGGGTGGAGCTCTTGGACACGAAACGACGTGGAGCCGTTTCGGTCGAGCGGTCCCGAAGTTGAAGTGGTGGTTGTGTCCCTCGTTGGAGTTCCCGAAACTGGAATCTGGAAGGTTGGAACGGAGCTCCTGGATGCGTGGAATGTTGCTCCATCGTTGGAGCAACATTCGTACAACCTATATATCATGGTCAATGATCAGCAAACGTCTCCTCACACAGGGCAGCAATCGCGCAGCTTGACTGGGATTCCCACTGGGAAGCGTCGAGAGATTCCATGAAATCGAACCCACAACCCAGTCGAAGTCCCAGTCCGCCCACTGTCTTTGTGGATGTGCTACGCTGAGCTCGACTCTGCGAAGCTCCCGCCTCTTTCGTGGTGATCCCTCAGCTTCTAGGGGCTTTGACTCGGGAAGGGCGTCGCCACCAGCAGCAGTATGCGCGTGCTGGGCTTCCTGTGGCTGTGCATGGCACTCGTCGCCTGCGACGAGACGCTCACAGTTGAAGAAGAGACCGCCATTACTGGCGGCGGCATCGACGATATCACTGACCGCGTGGCGATGCTGACGGTCGACCGCACCGACCCGGATGCGTGGTGTATGGGGCTCTTGATCGCGCCCAACGCCGTGCTCGCGTACGCGCACTGTGTGGCGAGATTCAAGGCCACGCCGCTGGCCTGGGCGTTCTTCGGTAAAACCAAAGAGGCCTTCACCCAGTGGCAAGCGGACGAGACCATGACATTCGCAGCCACTGGTAAGAACGTCACGCGCAGGACCGAGGCGCAGGACGTCAGCGTGGGGGACGAAGATGAGTGGGTGCGGATCCTCCAGACGACCATTCATCCAGACTATACGCGTGATGGCAGCATGCCCACGAAAGACCTGGCGGTCTTACAACTGGCAGTGGACCGAGTGGCGACCACGCCGTTTTCACTGGCGGCGAACATGACGGAGATAAACTCGACGACAGGATTCCTCATGGATGCGTACCAGGCCAGCAACAACTTCGTGAAGACGGGCCAGGATCCGAAGCTTATCGTCGCCAACAGCTTCCACAAGGTCGGCTGGCGCTATTGCCTGCCACCCGAGACGAAGCTCACGTCCAAGCTCGTGGTCGTCGAACCCGAGGGCCAAGTCTGCGGCGTCGCTGCTGTCACTGAAGAGCGCCGCTCCGAGAGGCTGCCGGAGACCTTCGTCGTAGTCGACGGCAAACTCGTCGGTCTCAGTGTCGTGGAAGCCTCGGCTAGTGTGGGGCATCGCTTCGTGTATCTCTCGAAGGAAGCGGCTTTCATCACGACCGCCACAGAGAAGAAGAACGTGTTCAAGTCTGTTCGGTTCATCGTCGGTGGGACCGACTCCCCGATCTTACGAGGCTACGTGTCGGGGCTTCGCCAGTCCAAGGCTGGCAAGAACTTCTGCCTCGGCTCACTGATCGCACCCAAATTTGTCTTGACTGCCGCCCACTGTGTGCTGAACGTCGAGTTCAGCCAAGTCTCCGTGGGCTCCATGTACTCGTCGACTGAGATTGACGGCGAGCAGATCAAGGTCAAGCAAACGTTTATCCACCCGGGCTACAACAAGACGTCGTTCAGCAACGATTTCGCGATCATCGAGCTCGAGTACATCAGCATCCAGGCTCCTATCGCGCTGTACGCTGGCTCCGGCGCTGAAATCCAAGCAGGCAAGCAGCTCACAGTGTACGGATACGCACCCGACACGACTGACAGCACAGGCAAGGCCAAGCTTGGGAAACTACAGTCTGTGGATCTACCGGTCGTCGACAAGGCCCAATGCAAGAAGTCACTCCAGCCTGTGGTGTTAGATGATTCCATGATGTGCGCCGGTGGTGAGGAGGGCAAGGACGCATGCCAAGGAGATTCCGGTGGCCCGCTCGTGTATAAGTCGCAGAGCCCTCAGTCGCTGGTTGGGATGCCAAGCTCTGGGCGAGGCTGTGGTCTCAAAGGCGTGCCTGGGCTGTACGCGTTTGTCACGGCTGCAATGAAGTTCATCGATGAGAAGGTCGATGGCCATCGATGGGTTACGGCGTACGCCTCCGATTCCGTTACGACGACGGGCGCTCCGACGACGTCTTCCCCCGCCACACCCAAGACAACGTCGCCAAGCAGCCAGGCTTCGCAGCAGCGGAAGACACCAACACCAGCTCCGTCAAGCCCCCAACAAGCCCGCTCGGACGACCAGCCAGCGGCCGCCGTGTCAAAACCACAAGAGTCCGCCTTTCTCGACCAGATCGCCGCAGAAGGCCATTGGAACGCAGTTCCGGTGGTGAATCTTCAATCCTCGATGCCACCCCTCGTCGTCGGCGAGTCGTACGTGCAGCTCACGCGGAATGTGCTCAGCACCGACTTACTGTCGGCTCCTATGGGAGCCAGTCTAGCGACTGCCAGTTTCGCGCAGCTCACAAGGTACTCCGGGACGGCTTCCCTCACGTTCTTCTCCAGCGCCGATCTCGGCTCGCTCGCGTCCATAGTCACAGCATTCGATACTCGTCCTTTGCGACGGCGAGCTGCTCGCTTTCCTCGGCAGAACGATGCCACTGCAACGTCCCAATGCGTTGGCCAGAGGACATGAGTGCGATGGCGCCGGTTGCAAATGGGTACAGAATCTGTTGGGAAATGAGATACATGTCACTATCCCCTCCTTTTAATGACGTATACGAACTGTTTCCACCGTGCTAAGTACGATTTACCACGAATCCACCTCTCCATTCTGCAATCACAGAGGGCGTGGTTTCCAGATCGAGGGATCGGACCCCCACTGTTGGTTGGCTGGGTGGCGAGCAGCTCTCTTCATCATCGAGTCGACCCGCGGCGACACCTCGCTGGCATCCACCCCTGCTACGGAACCCTCCCCCAACATGACTGCTACTGCCTCGCCTGCCGTCGCGGCGGCCGATCTCCTCACGTACGTGAACAAGCTGCTGGACCTCACGGCCAAGCCGCTGGAGTTCCCCACCGACATCAAGAAGGGAGAGTATGGCGCCGTCGTGGCCGCCGTCACGCCCAAGCTCGAGCAGCTCCTGGCGCTCGAGGTCGAGACCGACGTCGAGGGTGCGTTCACGATGCTTTTCGAGGTGATCCGCAACCTGGGCGACAAGGAGAAGACCAAGGCCGAGGCCAAGAAGGTGCTGGCGACGGTCACCTCCAAGCAGGACGACAAGGCGCTGCTGCGTCTGCGCATGTACGTGGATCGGAATCTTAGGAGTTTGTGCGATTTTGGGAACCGACAGAGGCTGACGGTTGATTGATTACATGTAGTGCGTCGAACCTGTTCAACAAGACGGTGGGCTTCCCAGAGCTGCGCTTCGAGACGCTGCTCGCGGTCATCGACTACGCCAGCAAGACGGACAACGTGGACCTGGTCACCGGCTACTTTGACGAGATCGAGACGCTGTTCGTCGCCGCCAACCTGACCGCCGACAAGCGCCGTAAGCTCTACCTCGCGATCGCCGACGTGCTCGCCAAGGCCGACGCCAAGAGCATCAAGGTGCTGCTCTTCCTCGAAAAGTACCTCAGCACGTTTGTGGGCGCCGACGCCAAGGCCGCTGCCGCTGGCAAGGACGTCGCTGTGCGTGCTGCCAAGCTCGTGCTCCAGAAGCCAGTCGCGGCTTTCATTGCCCGTGTTGACATCGTCGCGAACCCTGCTGTTGTGGCGCTCAAGGGCGACGCCAAGAACGGCAAGCTGTACGAGCTGCTGCACATCGTGTCGACGCAGACGCTCAAGGAGTTCTCGCCGTTCGCCAAGTCCGCCGGCGCCGCGTTCTTCACGGAGAACGGCCTGGTCGAGGCCGAGGTCGAGTCGACCATGCGCCTGTTCACGCTTTGCTCGCTGCCAACGGGCTTTGACGAGCTGCCGTACGAGAAGATCGCCGGTGCGCTCGCGATCGACGAGGACGCCGTGGAGAAGTGGGTGGTCAAGGCCATCACGGACAACCTGGTGCACGCCAAGGTGGACCAGCTGAACCGTACGGTTGTGATCACGCGCGTGCTGCAGCGCGGATTCGGCGCCGAGCAGTGGAACGACGTCCACGCCAAGCTCCAGTTGTACAAGAAGAACGTCGGTGCGTTATTAGAAGTCGTGCGAAGTGCGCGCCAGGCCCACCAGCAAAAGTAAACTAGCAACCCACGCGAGCAGCCACACGACGCAGCATTTGAGACCGACGACTGACCGACGACGCGGAGAGAAGAGAGAGTGAAGAGAGCCAAGGAAGAGAGGAGAGAAGGACCGACGAGTTTTAGCTGATAGACAGAGAGGAGGTAGGTGGGTAGGAACAGAGAATGCAGGAAGAGAGGTCGATGGCGCATGTGTCCTGCGTGAGCAAGTGGTGGGCTGAGGGCCGAAGAAGCCAATCATGGAGAAAAAGAGCAACAAACAACAGAGCTGCAGCTGCGTTTTTGGTGACGTCACAGGATTTGCTCGGATGCCATTCTCTCTTTGCTTGAGGCGCAGGCCCTCATGCTAGCTGTCGTCTTTGCTGCTGGGTATTTTCGGCGTCGGTGTTTTTGAGTTGATCTGGAAAGCCAGCGCCATTTTGACCCGGTAACCTTGATAGTATTTTCGTGGCCGCTGGTCACGTGTGGGGGAGGGAAGACGAGATTGACGCCGTTGGCGATGGCAGAACAGGAGCGAGATGAGCCTCTGGAGGCAGCCGCGTCGCCAGCGACCGACTTCGCCGCACTTGTGAGACGGCCCTGTGAATGGCAAAGATGCGAGAGGAGCGATGCTGATTTGTGTTGGTGTTCATCTCGCAGGAACCGACGGTGACCACTGTAGAAGCCAATCTCTTCTTGTCCTTCGAAGATGATGTCACGTCGTGGAATGCCGATGAAGTCGTACGTTTTGATGCCGCCATCAACACGAATGTAATGCAGTGCACTCACCATGTTTGGAAAATGCCCAGTTCACTGCTGCAGTGCGAGGAATCGCTGATGCGTTGCTTCCACCGGTCATCCTCAACGACTCGCATGTACATTCGGATGGAGACTTGGCATTCGCTCGAGATCTTGAAGCTCCCGCCGCACCAATTGATCGACGTGGGTCGTATTTGCTTCAAAAGAAAGCCAAAGAGCGAGCATCGAACGCTATCGACCGCGTGCTCAAACACCCCATGTACGGCAACTCCCGGAATCCGTCCCGGTCATCGTCACGAGCACAGTCGCGCGTTTCTGCAGCGTTGAAGAGCTCCGTGATGGCGATGAAAGTAGCAAGGCTGGCCTTCGGGATTCCTGCAGCCGGTAGTACGAACGGAGACGCGCCATTTCGGATAAACGAATGGAACGAGAGCAGCAGCGAGAAATCTTTGTCGCGCTCGAAAGGAAACACCGCAAACGGCCAAGCACTAGACGCGTACTCAGAGCTGTCATCTCGCTACTCACTCGCATCGCCAGGCACCAATCGCACGTCGAGAGTACCGGTCGACTACAAGGAGCTGCGGCGACGGGAAGAGATTGCTCGTGACATCGAAACTCGCGAGGGTCGAGAGAAAATGACGGCACGAATACAGCGCAAAGGAAACCTGAAACTCATGCTTCGGTCGATGGCAGACCCATCCGTGTCTGTTGACTGGGAAGAACGTGAGGCTGCCAAGAAGAGTCGAGGCGGCCTTCTTAGCCGAGGGTTGGGCCGAGCGGGGATAACAGCGACGACTGATGGATCTGGTAATCCAGGATCGCTGACTCGCGTCAACTCTGTGATCGGCGGAGTAGAGTTAAACACACTCGCAGCAGCCTCGTCGCGGTCTCACGAGACCACCTACAGGCCCGAAGACTACGAAGGTCTAGCATCGGAGCTCGTCATCTTGGACAAAAAAGGTGAACTTCTTGTCGGCGAGAACTGCCACTTGGTCACACGAAAGCCGCGGAACGAGCTGCAGCGCGACTTGTCTCAACAAAACACTGTGAAGCCTCGTGTTCACTTTCCACCACAGGAGTCGAGCGACGTAGATGCTGAATCGGTGGGACCTGTACCACAAGAAACACGATCAATCCCGAAAGCATCTCCAAGTAGAGCGATCTCACGACAATCGCCCAACCGACAGCCTGAGGTGTCGCAGCTTGTACAGGTATTTCCACTCCTGCAAACGCTCTTGTTGGCCCCATCCATTCACCTCCTATCTGGTCGCAGAACACCGTCTTTGAAGGACAGACCGGCCAATTTCAGTCATATCCAAAGATCGAGCTTGACCCGAAAAAGACACCACTCACCAAAGGCGTGACGATCAAGCCACCCGAGCTACCTTCGCCCGGCTTGCCAGTTGCAGCTCCCGTCGCGTTGAAAGAAGTCGTCAGTCCGGTGACTGCGAAAGTGAAGCCCGGTAACACAGCAGTGAAGGCGAGAGTGCCCGAAGACCACACAAACGAGCTTCTCGAATCTCAGATGGCACAGATGATGCAAAGCTCCGACAAGTCGAAGTTGGCCGGAGGTCGAGCAACGAGACAAAGCTTTGCACCACTGGCAACACCAGGAAGTGTCGTAACCCAGGCGGGATCCTCCGGGTCCAACGCTGTGCAAGAATCGGCGCGGTCGACATCCCGATCTATTATGAATTCGCGAACGACGGACCACCATGGTCAAGTCTTCCCGCAAAACAATGTGAGTGGCAAACATAGATCTTGATCGTGGGGGAGACAGTTTGGACTTACCTCATCTTACAGCACCATAGAGACCACCAACTTGTACAAGGCTCACGGCTCCGCACTCCTGCTTACGGTAACCGAACTGGGAGACCGGGGGCCAATGTGCTTGGGATATCTCGAGGAGAGTTCCTCGACCGCATCGACGACGAGCATGGTGACCTACATGAAGCAGTCAACCATTCCGGATCCCTGCAAACACCAAGCAAGCAATCAAGATCCACCGCCAACTTACCCCAGTTTTCTTCGTATGTCCGAGAGTTCCCAACGCCACCGAAAGGGCAGATTCACGTCATCTCGTCAAAAATGGCTGCAGCCCTCGTCTCGTCACCTACAGAAGCTATCAGTGGGTTCCCGTTTTCGTCGCTCCCTTCCGTAATCCGAGGCAAACGATAAATGCTGAATCAGTTGCCGAACCACAGCAGCAACTCGTCTATTCAGCTTTCGCCTTCAAGTTGACTGCGTTTTCACTGCTGGCGTCAGAGTTTTCGGCCTCTTGTCGCTTGATGAAGAGCTGGACATCTTTGTCTCGCTTCATTGTTCCACTGACGAACGCGCTAATCAACTGGGTGTTGAAAATTTGGTACACAAGGGTCTGGTTGTAGAAGAAGTTGGCGTTTCCGGACCCTGGGAACATCCAGAGGAACCACATCACGGGCATCATGCAGCTTGCAACCGCGAGTCCGATGCCGTAGACGAAACGGTTCTTGATCACTACACCAACGTCATCAACAGCGTCAAGGATCGTTCTCGTCAACTTGCAGAGCGAGCAAATTCAACGTACGAGCAATAGATTTCGGATTCATCGAAATCAGCGCGAGAAAGAAGCCAAAGTCTCCGAAACTTGGGTAAGCTTGGAAGAGCGATGCGATGCCAAACAGTGCCGAGGCGTATGCTTGAGGACGGTGACTACAAGACAACGCACAATGCCATCTGAGACTGTGCCATCCAGTAACAGCAGCCCGTGAAACGTGGTACCTCAAGCGTAGATAGATCGGCGCGACGTAGATGAGCGGGTGGAGATGCAGCACGAGTAGAAAGTACGGGATAAAGCGGTCGAATACTTCAATGAAGAAGTACCAGAAGATGCCGACATTAGGCGTCAAGTCTGAGTATGCAGCGATCCACATGTACGTCTCCTGCAAGGATGGCAGTGTGAGTTGACATATCCATCCCAGGTCGACGCCGACTCAAGCTGCTCAGTACTCGTACCTGAAGGAAGTGCCAGTCGCCAGTCAACGCCTTGGACAGGAACAATAATCCTCCGACCCACGCGTCAAAGATCAGGTCGACCTTGATGCCCACAGCCAGCACCGACGAGTCTTTCTTGTTGCTTTGAAGAAGCAGCGCCACAGGCACCATGAGAATCACCGGGTATATCGACAGATACGTGGCCACAGCGAGACAAAGCGACGTCGCGGCGAGCGCGCCCTCAGCTGCAAACACGAAAGTATAGAGCACCGCTGCATGCGTGAGACTCACTGTCGACATTGCGATGCTGGAGGCGAGCGAGTACGGGTTGAAGAGGTAGCTACAGCATCATATACCCGATGTCAGTCTCAGCAACAAAGCCCATTTTCACATCCTTCAGACGTACATCATCGCGACAGCGGCAGGAAGATTGTGTGGCGCGAAGATGGGCGACACAGGGATCTGGTTGAGCCAGATCTCTTGCCCTTTGTACGTCGGTATCCGGGCTTCTTCCAACTTGTGGGTCCGCTGACACAGCCGCGCGAGCCCCAGTGCGATCAACACGTCAATGCCGATGAACGCACAGCACGCAGCGACAAACTGCATGCTCTCAGGTAGCAGAAAGATCGGATAGAACGCTGCGAACACGAGCGGTGGCTGGTGGAAGACGTCTCCCGCATACGGGGACTGACCCGACTGGAACAGGAAGGCGGCCTCTTTCACGCGCTTGAACGACGTGACGGCCGTGACGAGCTCAGGACGCGTCGCCAGCGTCCCCTGGATCACAGGAATAGCATACAGAGCGGTGCGTAGCGCCACTGCCGCCAATATAACGCCATACAGCGGCGCGCGTTTCCCCGTCGTCTCCATTTTCGATGTTGGTGACGAGTGTTCACGTGGGCTTCAAGCGGGGGGAAATATGGTCACTACGAGGTCAATATGTCACTCAAACGAAGCCCCTTCAAAACCAATCATCGATTCTGTGTGGAGCTGCTGGCATTCCGGTCCACAACCACAACAGCAACATGAGTCTGAAGGCATTGCTCCAGCGGCCGGGGTTGCTGCTCGCGGGTGCGACGGTGTACATCGGCACGACGGCAGTGACGTACTTGACGTTCTACGAGCCACCGCAGGAGGCAAAGGATGCGGTCCACGAAATGACCAACGCCAAGCGGCTCGAGGTCTTCGACGGCAACGCCGACAAATACGACAAAGGTGCGGACTTCTCATCATGCTTTGGCGGTGGTCGGATCTTTCTGACAATATGTGGTGTTGCCGTTGGTTGTAGATGTTGACTTCGATGAGAAAATGATCGGCGTGTCGCTCATGCGGCGCTTCTTGCTGCGCAATGCCTCGGGAAACGTGTTGGAGGTCGCCGCTGGCACAGGCCGCAACCTGAGTTTCTACCCGAAAGAGACGCAGCTCACGCTGACGGACTTCAGCCACGGCATGCTGAGTCAGATCCCAACGGAACAAAAGGCCCAGGTCGCAAGTTGCGAACTCAAGGTGATGAGCGCCGACAGCCTGCAGTTCCCTGACAAGAGCTTCGACACGGTGGTGGACACTTTCGGCCTGTGCAGTATGGATGACAGCGTCCGCGCACTGCAGGAGATGCAGCGCGTGTGCAAGACAGGAGGCAAAATCCTGCTGCTTGAGCATGGTCGCAGCCATTACGATTGGCTGTCTTCGATCCTGGACAAGTTCGCCGGACTCCACGTCCAGCGGTGGGGCTGCCACTGGAATCGCGACATTCTCGACCTGGTGAACAAGGCAGGCCTTGAAGTTGAGACTGTGCACCGCTTTCACTTTGGCACGACGTACTACATCGTCGCTAGACCGAAAGCAAGCGAGCCGCAGTGAAGTCGAGCTGTTGATGAAAGAATTGAAAGGCAAATAGAATCCGTTGGAACACCACTCGATTTCATGACAATTTTGGTGGCTCAAGGCCACTGGTTGACTCCATTAATGTTGTATTCAGGGTTCCACAGAGGTGACACCTGCGTCTAAGAAAATTTCGACTGGCTTTCATGTGTGAGCCAAGAGCTTCATGGCCGTTGCTTACTTGTGGTCTGAGAAGCTGGTTGGGTTGATCTTGGCGTTCAGCACAAGCGAGCCCGTACTGGTGTCGGGCACCCACGCAAGGAGCGAGCCACCACCAGTGCCTGGGATACCGAAGAAACCTGCACGCCAGCGGTCCAAGTACAGGGTCTTGCCCTGGAACTCCGACAGCGGCTTCGTCCAGACAACAGTAGTGCCCTTCTTGACCGCGACCTCGTAGATCTTCTGGCCACCCGACAGCACGTTGACACGCACATCCTCGGTGTCGACACTGGTAAAGGTGATCTTCAACTGGCCGTCACCCGACTTGGTCCAGGTGCCCGTGCTGTTGCGGAAGGCCTTCTCAACCGACTCCAAACCAAGAGCCTGGTCGGCTGGTCCATTGTCGATCTCGCCGATGTAGACCGTAGGGCCGCACACTGGCTCAACGAACTCAGCGGCCATGGCAGCGAGACCCGTAGGATCAAAGAGAGCGATCGCATCGAGTCCCATGTTGGCGATCGTGATGGCATACTTATCGGCCGAGACAGGGTTACCGTTCTGGCTCGACGCGTCCACAATCTTGCCGATGATCACGTGGATCGTCTTCAGGATCTGGTCACGGTTCTTGAATCCGTCCGGCGCGGTGGCGTTCCAGCAGCCAACCGTGGCGTCTGGCAGCTCCTTAAGCACCAGGTTCGAGTTCAAGATAGCGTAGTTGATCACATCGACGGCGCTACTTGGCTTGTTGGTCTTCAACTCCTGCACAGCAGCGACGATCTTGTTGATCACCGACGTGAGCTTCGTACCGCACGTGACACCCGAGCCGACCAGATCCTTCAAGAACTGCTGATCGCTGGCCGAGAGCGAAGAGATCGACAGGGTGTCCTTGGAAAGCGTTGGCGCGACCGTGCCATTGGAGCTGGAGCTCACGGCCGCCTGGAAGCTGCCGGCGAAGTCCAAGAACGACTTGAAGTCGAGCAGGTTGCCACCGCTGAGCTTCTTTTCAATGACCGACTCCACGAAGCTCTTGACAACATCGACAATCTTCTTCGCCTTGTCAAGTCCCGAGATCTGCTGGAGACCGAGACACGTGGTGATCGCCACAGGCAGATCGTAAATCACAAAGTCCGTCTGGTTGAGAAGGAAGAAGAGCTGGTCCTTGGTCGTGTCAACCTTGCCGCCGTTCTCCACCTCTTCGACGTACTTGAAGATCTTCACAGTGATACTGTAGAGCTGCTGGCCACACAGAACACCCTGCTGCACACCCTTGGCCGCATTGGTCAACTGGCCGAAGACACCCGACGTGGCCAAGTTGAGAGCAGCATTTGCGACAGACGTGACCTTGGTCACAATCTCCTTCGCGCAGTCCTTGTTCTGTGGCAGACACTCCATGCCACACTCCACTGGGTACTCCAGAGGGCACTGGGTCCAGCATGTGGCGATGTTGTCGAAGTTGTAGCCAGCACCGCACTTCTTGGTCGACGTAATGTACGTCTTACGGTAGCACGCCGTGTCGATCGGCTTGCCCTTGAGTGGGCCGACCCAGTGTGGCAACGTGTTGTCCGACTGGGTGGTTGGAGCCGCCGTCGTCTCGGCCGGCAGCGCGGCGTTCTGCGCGAGCACGGAGGTGCCGACGAGAGCCGCGAGGAGAGTGCCGATAACCTGGAACTTGACCATCTTCACGATTGCTTCTTGTTGTCGAGGAAAGAAATAATCGAAGAGTGAGAGTGGCAGGCGGCATCGGATCCTTGTTTTGCGATCCTCATGGTGAGACATCGACCACCGTGGCCGATGTGGACGAGCCCCTAAGCAGGGACTCCATATGCACACATACGCAGCCTCTTGAATCAGTTGCAGTGGACCGGCCTGAGCAAAGAAAGTGGTCGTTGCATCGCGAATCGACCGGATGGATACCACCCTGCCGCTGTCTCATCCGGCCCCGCATAGAATGCCCAACTTCAAGGAAGCCGGAGCGAACTCCCATGAAGAATCAAGCTCTTTTCGTGGCGGTGTTGATGCTGGCCATTCTTTGCGTTGCGTCGTTCCTCAAAGCTCTGCATTTCTGTGGGGTGGCAACGAACGTCGACGGATGCGGTCGTCGTCTCCTCAACCTGCGACTTGGTCAGTGACTGTGTGTGGTGTGGTCTGTGACCAATGGTCACAGACCACAAGTCACCGAAGCTGCTGTCTGGGGTCCAGTCAGATGGAGTGCTGTAGCATTAGCAGCAACACATTGTGTGTCAGTCCATGGGTTAAGGTTTCATGTAGGCCACAAGCTGAGAGTCACGCTTCAGACAGCACCATGGGCTCGCTCCGGAGGCAACAACTGACGATTGTGACAGGTGTCATGGGTGTGATTCATTTGCTGCCTCGATTTGGACAGCTTTGACAACTTGGGTCGGCTGCCCTGCAGCCTGCAGGTGAGACTCGTCCATATGAAGTTTATTAATAGCTCTGGAAAGAGGGAGTCGTTCCAGCAACTGGAGAAGCGGACAGAAAACATCCAAGCGGGGAGCAAAGAAACGAAAGCTTCGGAAGGAAGCTTTCAGGGTAAGATTCGTGGTTGAAATATTCCTGTATTTTACTCTCCACGGTTGGTGGCTGTTTGACTGTTTCGTTTTGGCGCGTCATTTGGCATTCTGCTTTTCGTTGGAACGGTGCCGAGTACGAATGTCCGCCAAGCAACGGTACGTCTGCAACCACGATTCGGGTGTCGGTGTTGATGATCGTCTAATCTGTGACTGATGAGATGTAGGCGAGATCACTGGGAGTGACGATAGCTCACGCCGCCGCCATGTGCAAGATCAAGGAGCACACGGGTCTGTGCGACGTCAGGGACCGGCTCGGCAGCGCGTTGTTCAAGCCCCGACGCTGCAGGAGGCAGGCACGGGCCGCCAACGCAACCGCCAAGCTCACGTCCGGATCCAAGCTCGGCACAGCAGTAGCGCTATCCCAAGAAGCGCCGCGCCATGACGTCACTCGAGGTCTCCGCTCCTGGCGTTTTAAGCACAACCGTGCATTCACTATGAACATACACTCTTTCCATTCCTCAAGGTCTAAGCCGCGTTCTCTTGTTGTTGTTCGTGTCGGTAGTAGAGTAGAAATCGTGTTAGGGCCAAAGAAAGAAGTAACTCATGACGGAATCTGGTTGCCACCCGGACTTCGTGCGTCCGACGTGCGCTATTGAGGCTGCCTCCGTGTGTGCTCCTCTCGCCCTTGCACATTTGATGGTGTTGGCGGCGATGGTCCTTCTCTCGGTTGCTCTTCTCACTAATGTCGACGACGTGCCTTCAACTGCATGGCTGACGCTGTCGCCAATGTGGCGATGGATGACGAAGCCTCCAGCGCTGTCGAGCATCCAACGGTTCACTCCGCGCACGCGAATATCGCGTGCCACCTCACGAGCGATTTCCTTCACTAGCAAGCTAGACATCTAGTTACGTAGCCGTAGTTTTCAAAGGGCTCACGCCCGGCTATTGGACTCTACACGAGCAACCTAATAGACCTCATTTCATCAACTAACGTCGGCGGCCGCACGGCTGTGAGAGCCGCGGCCAGGCCAGTCTGACGGTAAAACTCGGATTTCACCTGTCCGACGAACGCTTTCAACAACGCGGCCATGCCGACGCCGTGTAGTAGGAAAGCCACGGTATCTGCCGTGTGACTGCTGGTCTGCGCCGTCGTTCTGTAGTGTTGCCGTCAGACTTGCCTGGCCGTCATCACTGCCGCTTGCTCTCAAGGTACAGAACACACAGTGTACACGACAGCAGGACGTCGCTGTTATACGTTGCGATGAGACTTGAATGAAATTAATGTCGAGATCTACACGGGCCTGATCGCCAGGGTCGGGCTGTTGAAACTCGTGCACGAGGACTCGTCGAGTTCGTTGCGGATGGCTACGTTCGTGATGCCGGCTTTGAGCATCGCCCGAGATGATCACGTGGGCTTGTGTACTTGCTCCCAGTTTCGACCTGTAAAGATGTGTGTACTCTATGTTAGTACGATCCATTACGCATACTTGAAAGCTCACGGTAGCCACCGACGAGGGCAAGGTGGTCATCATCGAGACAGTTGGGCAGAGCGTGCACGGCGAAGCGTACTAGAACTTGTAGACTGACGATAATGATGAAATGAGGTAAACGGATCTGCTCGTTGGAGTTCAATAGCTGGGCTCATGCCCAGACGATACTACGGCTACGAAAGTAGGTACGTAGCTTGCCAGTCGAGGAGATTGTTCGCGAGAAGGCTCGCGATCCTCCTGTGATCAGACTCGACCGTCGAGCCCGATCGAACGTGTAGACACGGGAGTCTGTTCCAGGGGTGGCGTCGGAAG
>JAADXN010000380.1:0-25586 GCA_023337875.1 Pythium apleroticum | reverse complement strand
TTACTATAAGGCTGTCATAAATGATAGTATTACTCTTATACTTGATATATAGAACGTAGCAATATGCTACGTTTTAGAAAACCCGAGCCATAACATTAGGAATTTCTTACATATGGGTTTGTATCGGGAACAAAAGGGTTATTGTTATCGACGCATGATGGACCGCTCAGTCTAATTCGCGCGACTACCCTGTCGACATGGCGCTCAGGGGCAGGCGAGTCAACGTTGACTGGAAAACGCTTCGCACCAAGTGGGTCAGGCGTGTTCTAGTCATCTTTGGATGGACAATTGATTCTCTCAACAGTACATGGGCCGAGGGTGACGAGTGGCTAGTGTCCAGGAGCCACCGGCGACCCTTGAAGCGACGACCTGGAGCGAGTAGTAGCTTCGATACTGATCGGAGATGTGTACGTCGTTCATGAAGTGGTTGAAGTCGTCGATCTTCTACTCCATTCGCGACTGGTCGCCAAACACACGTCGGGCAGTTGTGGCGTCCGTGGATGTCTCTCCTGACGTGGTTGCCGCTCTTCTTTTGGCTCCTCTATACTGCTGTTGTGAGCGCCTACGAGCTAGTGAAGCCCCTCGCATTGAGCACAAATAGCTCTGTGTTCAGTTGGCCATGAATCTACTGGACCAAGGAGCACCTGCTCCTCGGATGAACCGTTCACAAAAGAAGCGAGTCCGCACTGCAATCTCACCGGAAAACTCTAGCTACATCACGTCAGCCAAAGCCAAGCTCCCTGTCTGTCGACTTCTCCCGGAGAATCATCTCCGAGTGTTCGCGACAAGACGTCTGCAGTCTTTTCTTTGACGCGTTCGAGGCGTGGCCGACGAAGCTGATCCAGCGGAACTGCTTTGAGAAGCTTCACATAACTCTGTAAGCCCTTTCTATCATCAAATAAACTTGATTTATGCATGCAAAATCCGATGCATGTTTGCGTCATAAGCTCCATCAACAAAGGGATATACAGCGAGGGACCTCCGACAAGCGAACACACATGCCAAACCGTGACCGTTCGGACAAATTCGGACAGGGTGGATTGTTCGGACAGAGTCAAACTCTTTTTAAACCTCACGGACTGTGTGGCGCGCGGATCAAACCTCGTTTCGAATGCCTGTGCTGTCTCTCATTCTCAAAGCTGCACCAGGTAAGTCGAAGTGGAGGAACACGACCAAGAGATCAAGATCAACCTGCTGATGACGCCAATAGCTGTGCTTGTAGATCATTCCATACCATGTCCACTACGTGCGTGACGTGCACGTTGGTCGCCAGCTTCTTGTGGTGGCTCGCAGTTGCGCCTTCTGGATCGCTCGTGCTGCCCGTGTTCGTCGACGATTGCGTCGATCTGCCGCACGTGGCGAGTTGCGGAGGCGACACCGGTCCTGTTCTGTGCGCTGTAGATGTCCTCATGAGTCATTTGCAGCTCCTGATCGTGTATGGCGCATCGCCACCGACCCAGCCGATATGCGCACGGCGTTTGCGCAGAAGGTCGTGCTGTAGCCTGCTCGCTCCAGTCCGTGTGGTGTGTTTGAGTCTACGTGTCCGACCGTGGCGCTTCTACAAGCCCAGCGTGAGACGGCCGTTCTGTACGCGAACTATCGTGCGTGCCGCTAGCGCGAACTGCCGCGGCGGGTGGCGTTTGTGCTGCAGCTCATCGCAGTCTAAGTTGGCGTCGTGATGGCCAGCTTCTCGAGCACGACCCCTCTGCTCCCTCTCCGCACCGTCGCCACAAACTCAAATCCTCGACCATCACTTCACACAACATTTGCGTGGCGCAAGACTGGCGCCATGCACGGTACATTATCACAGTGAATGCAGCATGCTGATGGATCGGAATTTCCATACTCGTCTGCAATATTTATCCAGGTGAACCAAGACCAACATCACAATTCCAACAAGCATATCCGACCAACACGAGGTATGGATAATCACACTCTCTATGATTCATCTACGTCGTCTGGCGGGGCGCTCTACTTGCTAGATGGGAGAAGAAGATCAAGTGGCGCTGGGTCCACGATGTCCGACGAGCGGACCCTGAGCATGAATACCTTGCGGCGCATGTCAGGCGCTCCATAGCTGTCGACCTTTTGAAGCGCACGGAGGATTGTCCACACAGACTTGGCGGTACTGCCCGCCTGCTGTAGATACTGCAGGACTGCCGCTGCAGCCTCGTCGCCGACGCGAAGCACGCCAGCAGAGTACGACGGCGAATCCCGATCGAGTACGTATGGGTTTGCGAAAAGCCGCATGTGCGCCATCACCAATCGAATCCCATTGTATCTCTGACGTTCGACTGACTTCTTGTTTTCCCACAGAGGTGGAGCACTCCCGTACCGTTTGAACCACGCGTCACTCGGATTAGTTGCGCCGGTCTTCTGCTTTTTCTTGCCCGGCTCCTGCTGCGACTCGTTGCCCTCACTGCCGCTGTCAACAACTCGACCAGACCGAGGAAGCTTGAGTGTGCGGAATGAGCGCTCCAGTTCTTCCACGCGTTTGTCCAGCGCCTGGGTGCGCTCTACCAGTACCCGAATACGGTCAGTTTGCTCGACGAGCAGCTCTTTCACGGACTTGCCATGCTCTGAGGAGTTCGTGGTCGCGCTCAGCGCAGATGAAGTGGGATGAATGTTGACTTTTGGCTATTGTGACTGCAGATCCGGCCAACGTTGGCGAAGAACCAGAGACCAAGCGACCAGCTCGTTCTCCGTGACACCAACTTTGGCCAACGCCACACGGACAGTCCTTTGGTATGGGCCGTGGCGGGCGAGCCCCGCCAAGTCCGGATAGTGGTAGATGACGGTGGCACCCATGCAGTCGACAGGACTGGGGTGGAAGAGGAACTCGGGCACGAGGGGGGTGGTGTCGACATGAAACAGCATTCGACAGAAGTCGCGCACCGTTGACTGTACACCGTCGTCGAGCGGCGTCAACGTTGGCACCCACGTCGTCTGCAGCGGCTCCCATGCACTTAGCACTTTAGCGACTTGTCGATCTCCATTGGTAGTATTGAAAATGTACACCAGCGCCTTGTTCACCGCCGACAATTGCCATCCACCACGATCAAAAATCCACTGCAGGCTAATGTTTGGGTTTCCGTTTGCAGCCTGCGCGCCGCCCCGGCGAAAGGAGTGGGAACTCAAATTCGATGTCAAGCTGATGTTCTGGCGCACAATGTCGTTTGTGAATCGTCGGAGCAGTCGATTGATGTAGGCGTGGATGCCAGGAGCGCTTCTGGTAACGTGAGGCGTACGACCATCGAGCACCGTCGCCGTAGTGCCTTGAAGTAGATCCAGTAGTGGAAGCTCGTCCTCATCAGCCTCTTCTTCTTCTTCGACGAGTGCCCCGCGGGGAAGTTGACGGAAGAGCCGCTCAGACGGAACGATCTCGGCGGCAACAGCCACGGCCAGTGCATGAATTGGGCAGATAAGCATGTCCATCGAAGGGAACAGTGACAACACTTGCTCCAATGACGTCTTCTGCCGACCGAATCGAACACTCACGCATCCCCCAGGATGAAGTGCGAAGCTTTGTTTGGAGAGACTGGTCATGTCGGAGCTTCGTCCGAATAGATAGCGGTAGTCAGTAGATACCGCACCATCGCTTGCAGATCACTCCGCTTACACGCGGGGGCTTGCTTGGAGACCGCCGGGGCTTGGCGCTTGAACCTCGGTCCATGGTTCTCGTAATTTTCACGACCTGGCGCTCCATCTTTTGTTCGAGCCCAACATGGGCGGCATAGAGCCAGTTCTTGACGGAGCCAAAGTAGAGCATCGTGTGCCATGAGCGAGCTTGGAACCGCGGACACCATCGCTGGTGAGCAGATGCAGCGCGAAACGGTCCATGACTTGGAAGGCTCTCCCAGACTCATCGACCCTAACCAGCTCGTGGACGGCGTCCACCGTCAGCTGGTTCAGGTCCAGGAAGCGCTCGAAGGCTGCGATTGCCGAGTTGTGTGTCTGCGTCGTGTTCGCGTTGGCGTAGCGCACAGTTGCCATCGTTGTTTTTGATGACCTCAGTTGTCTCGTGATTCTTTTCTCGATCGGAAATGACGTGCGAACAGGCACCGGAACTAGTTGCCTTTGTCAGATAGGGCACAGTCAGTGAACTGGTTCGGACATGTCCGAACGCCAAGACAGTACTGATATAACTTCAACGTCACGGGTTACCTTTTTCCTGATTGGTCAAAACAATCTCCTCATGTCCACAATTGGCTTAACTCACCCGCCGCCGACACCTATCCCGTCTGCGACGGGATAAGGGCTTGTGGACTTTAGACTAGAAATGATTTAGCAAAAACCTCATCCTTCCAGCCAATCAAATTTGAGTATACCCAAGGTTGAACTTGAGCGCGATGGTCTAAAGTGGACCCGAGTACCCATTCACAGACGAATGGAATACCGTAATGGGCTTCTTAAAACGGACACCCATTTACATTCCAGGCTACCCTAATAGTGGCGTGTCCGTTATATGAGGACCGATGCGGCCTGTAAATTCCATGGTACTGACGGCTCAGTCGAGTCAATTGAGGGCCCTAATTAAGGGAGCAGGGTTGTCGCGGGTTCAAATCCGTTAATGCCCCGTATCATCAAACGGTAAGTCTGTTCACTGATTTCGATTACACGGTTCAAAAACTAACCCTCTCTCTTTTTGACCTACACAACAACACTGTCGGATTCATCACTGTCTGCGGCAATAGTGATGTCCATGTCACCAGTGAGCTCGAAGGAGCAGTCTACGCCAGCACTACGGAGCTCCTCGATAATATCACCATGGTCATCGATAGCGTCAGATGGTGGTGTGTCTGACGGTAGGGTCGATCCCTCCGCCGAATAGCCACAGCCACGGAACCCATTTGCGATGACCTGCTCCGGCAGATCATCCCACACACGCCTCACCCATTCCGTAATGACGGACCGGTTTGGGGCCACCATCCTGAACGGCTGCCCACCACGCTCGGACGCACTCAGCTGCTGGCGCAGGCTCTCAACCCAGGCGTGCCTGAGGCGGTCTTTTATTGGCTTCATCCAGCCAACGTCGGCTGGTTGGCACCTCCAGGTCAGGCCAGCAGGAATCTTCAGCAGATGAATGTTCTTGCTGGCGGCGTAGTCCTTGAGGTCTTGCGTCCAGTGGCCAGAGAAGTGGTCGAGCAGCAAGAGCTTCGGTGGGCTGAATCGGTGGCGGTCGTTGAAGTGGTGCTTTAGAAAAGCGAGGTGGATATCGGCGTTCCACCAGCCTGCTCTGTTGCCATAGATGACAAGCTTGTGCTGTTTCTGCAGCTCCACAACTTCCTTGCAGACACCACGCCCGAACCCATGCTGGTTTTCGTCGTTCAGCTTTTGGGTTTTGGGGTCCTTCGAGGGCGTGCCCTTGAAGACGATCCAGGGCGGAAACTTCGACCCGTCCATAGCGCCAAACACCATCACCGTCGCGCGGTCCTTCTCCTTGGTGCCGCACTTCACCCAGACTGTCCGCTCGCCAGTCTCATTGATGGTCTTCTTCGGAAGGAGCTCGAAGAAGACTGCGGTCTGGTCGGCATTGAGGATGTCCGCGGGGCCAACACCAAGCTCCTGGATCTTCGCGAGGACCTCCTCGCGGAATCGCGCAGCTACTCGCTCCGCATCGGCCAGTCGCATCTGGCTCTGATGGGTGCGGCAGCGAAACGAGAGCTCGTGTCTACGCAAAAACCCCTGTCGCCACTTGTAGCTAGCCGAAAAACGCCCATCGATGCCGATGGTGACGGCGATGTCGAGCGCCTTGTATTTCAGCATAGCAGTAGACACAGGCACGCCGTCGCGGCGAAGGTCGGAGATCCACTCGACGAGCTGTTCTTCCGCCGCCGCGCCGAAGACAGTAGCAACACCGAGAGGCCGTGACTTGCGCAGCGTACCGCCATGGCTGGTTCCTGCGAGTCGCATGATGCGCTCCGCATCCTTGGCCCACGCGTAGATACTCTTGCGCTTGGTCTCTCTCGCAGTCTTGTTGGCGCAGTGGTTAGGGAAAAACTTGGCGAGCGTTTCCTCGGCTCGCCCGGGAGCTGGGAGCGTGCCGGGCGCACAGCCAGCGAGGAAAAAGGCGAGCACGGCGTCCTTGGAGCGGTAGTCGTGGACTTCTCGGACGTGAAGAAGAGGACGCGCTTGAGTTCCTTGGATTGGCGGTCTTCCCGCCATGTTTCTTTGAATGAGCGGTCGGCGGGAATTGTACATCATATACGTACTGATTTATTGAATTTACATTTTTACCTACCCTAATAGAAGCGTGTCCGTTATAAGAGTGCGTCCGTTTTTTAAAACGGCTTCTTAAATGAAGCCCAATACGGTAACCAATTCTTGCCTAGTAAACAATTTTGTTTCCACCACCCCTGAAATATTTCGGCGATGGCGCTCGTTGTTAGCCACTCGTTTTGAGGGGGAGGGGCCGTCAGTGCTGAGCATTTCGTCTCGTCAAACCAAGGTTCAACCGCTATTCAATATGGAGTACGAGGTCGAGTCCATCGAAGGTGACAAGTACGTGCGTGGGCGTGGTGGCCGCCGAGTACGCAAATACTTGGTGCACTGGGTTGGGTTTCTGGAACCAACATGGGAGCCAGCTACAAATCTCACTGGGTGCGCGGATAAGCTCGCAGCCTACAACGCCAGAAGTCGACCGAGTGTGTCGGCGTCTCCACCAACTCCACAACCACTGCCCGTGAGGAGCAAAGATCCTCATGCTGAGGGCGTCGATAACGAAGGCCGTGATCGAACCCCCTCGGTTCGTCAACGTGACCATGGCAATGGCAAGAAGGACTCTGCAGTCGACAACAGCGATGGGGACGACGACAGTGGTGGGGAAGTCGATTACTACGCTAACGTCTACGACGCTGACTATCAACCGGAAGACATTGCTGAAGGCAATCGAAGTGAAGAGGAAGAGATGAAGGAATCCAGTGAATCTCGTCAGAAGGACACCATCTCGGGGAGCAGCAAGACACTGACAAAAGCCACGCTGAGCCGGAGCAAGGCTTCGACGATTGGGAAGAGCGGGATATCCAGAAAACCAAAGCCACCTCCCAAGGTGCATAAAGTGACTCGACCGACGCCAACGCCACCGACCGCAACGCTGGATCGCTCTGCGGGTGGCAGTGATCATTCCGATTCGGAAGCGTTTCTCCAGTCTGATGGTGCCAGCTCGGCCTCGGACTACGTCTTCAGCTCGGACGACGCCAGCGACTCCGCCGGAAGCAACGGCGACGATATAGAGACAATTGTCGTGGTTGACCAAGCTGACTCCGATGAAGATGTCCTTGACGACGCGCCACTAGCCGAGCTGTCGACCGTCGAACTGCGCAAGATGGCGGATGATGGCTTCGTGGATGCGTACCAGGACCGGATCGATCACTCGCATATGAGGCTGCAGACCTATGCCAAGAAACTCCCACGCTGACACCTGAGCCCACATCCAGAAAAACATCGTCCGGCGCAAGCGTACCAAAGTGCCGGAGCATATCGGTCACTCCTTCCATTGAGATCTCAGCAGCATTCTAATCGCGACTACCACTTGGCTGCCGGACTTCCGCCTTCGACACTGAAGCTAGCATCTCAGATACCACTCCGTGCGCTAGAGATGCTGTCAACGGCTCGGCGTTTGCGAGAGAATCCTGCATCTGAAGTGATGGAATCAACATCACTGAAAGCATCGCCTCGTCGTCGGTGCTCGTGTCCAGCGTGTTGACGAGTTCTTTCAAGGTCAGCAGGGTGCAGAAAGCACGTTGGTTTTCGTATGCAGTCGTCCTTTGAGGGTATGGTGTCGGCGTTTGTGTTGGCGTGCAGCATTTCCTGAGGGGCACAACTTCCCGCAGATGCTGCACGCCGTCGCCTGGGCGTTCTGGACATGCCGACGCTCCTTCCTCCTCTCGACGAGATGTACCTCTGGATTGCTCTTGCAGACCGTGATATGGTCGATTACGTTCTTCCAAGTGCGCGCGGAGTAGACGCATGTCGGCGCAGTCGGATTCGTTGCAGGAACGAACTGCTTCGGGTATGCGCGTATTTCCGTTGGTGCTAGGATTGGCTTGTATGGACACGCGAAGTTGACAGGATTGTAGATTCGCGAGGAGGGGATTCCGACAGATGAGCACACGCAATGCAGGAAGAGAGTGTATGGCGCTGTTATAGAATACGCAACACTTCCATTGTACACCATGCATTATCGCTCGGAGAGCTTCGCTGTAGTGCTGCATCGCACGGCCGTGTCAAAGCTGTTTGGGATCACTCGAACACGACCTTCGCCCCAGAGAGGTAGTAGAATGCAGACTATGCCACCTTGGATGTCTGTCACGTTGTCCTTCGCTGCAATCGCCTTGCTTGGTCGCAGATCAGGGCGCAAGAAGTGCCAAGTGAAGAACGTAAATCGCGCGAGCTGGAGGCCTTCCAGTAGTTCGTGGAGGGATTTTTCAAGTGCATACATCTCATCGTCACCCAGAACGCAAGCCACATCGACCCCCACGACGAAGCGCCCCTCACCCCACTTGAGAGCTTCCTCTCGCGCTCGATGACCAAGTGCCGCCAAGGCCGCTGTGGTGATTGCGAGTCTTCCTATTCTCGGATCGTTGGGTTCCATTGCTCAGGAAACAAAATGGGCCGCACTGGAAAATGGGACACCATTGATAAACATAGAGAGCACGCCGCGAACGTTGCGCGATCGTTGCTTGCGCAAACGGCGATATCTTTCTCTACTCTCATGTATTCTCTCTCAATTCGATAGAAGAATGAAATTTATGCACGCACGTTCCCTTGAGCTTGACAATACAACCCAGGACGCCATCCAATCAAATCACGACATGTGGTCTTACTGCCGACTAAAAATTTGCACCGTTTTTTCAAGCCTCGATCTGATTGGCTCTGTTATCCCGTCGTCGACGAGATAACAGACGAGGTTTTTCTTATCCCGTCGTCGACGGGATAGCGGCTGTGGATGAGTTAAATTGACATCTAAGTCAAGTATGATTGGACAGAACACTCGATACTTTAAGTGAGTCATGTTAGAGATGTCTGAACGTTGACTTATACCCACCGAACGACCACAATTGAGCTGGTGACCAAATGATTTCTGAGGATACCAAGAACGACATCGACTACTCCAGTCAAGCTCACACAACGAAAACCTCGCGATTGCGTTCACAAGTACCATTGTGATTGGGTAACAACGCCCCGATGGAATCCTACCCACGGGGACGTTACGAGTTCGGAGGTGCCGTGCACAATGATCTAACTTCGTGGCTGGTGCCTCAACAATCGTCCGACAGGATAAAGAAGTCTCTCAACCGCTGCAAGAAGCCCGGTAAATTCGTCTTCGAGTGTGAGGCCCTCCCCCGGTTTCGTATTCGGGTGGGAGTAAACGGCCTTGATCGTGGACCCCGCCAAAGAGCACAAAGAGGGAATGCCACAGCCGAGGCGGGTTGCAGCCACCCAGCCCGAACCCAGTCTCCCTCGACATTTCCAAAACCGTATTGGCAAGTAGAGAGTACGCTGTAGGTATCCAGCATTCAACAGTGCAAAGACGTCTTCCTTGACGACCTCGTTGGCCAAGAAAAAGGATGATCTCATCGAGTCTGATAGGGAGGTCGTCACGTTCTGAGAACGTAATCACCCCATCACCTCCACCCCGTGCCACGGTTCTGCTCGCTCAAGATCTAGACCACGTTCATCTCAATCACTGCTATTCACGATCTGTCCGAGCAAGGGTAGTGCGCGATCTGACGGCTTTTCCAATGTTCACGGAGACGCTCTAAGGCAGTTGGGATGGCTAAGACGCGTGGATGACTATCAGCAAGCTCGAGTCCTGGTGTCTTCATGGTGTCATCCTTGCATATCGGGCAATAATACTCGGCATGGACGGCATAGTGAATGGGAGTGGGACACACTCTTGAGCGGTATCTGCACGGCACTGTATGTTGTGGGTATCCAGCACTACCCTTGAGAGATATCCTCCTAAGTTCTTGACGGGTCGAAGCATCTACGCCTCCACTCAGCTGATCCAAGGTGTGTCGGCGGAGCTTAAACTTTCGCAAGGAGCGGATGCGCAAGCGCTCGACCTCCTAGCCGGAAATACCGGCCACAAGATCGACTGGCAGGGTCTCCCGAATGTAAGCGTCGCCCTTGCCGCAGACCTTGGGAACGTGATGGGACATAACTTATGCATAAGCTCTTTTGTTGATTGGCGTTGATTTGCTTGGGAGGCTTCGGACCGACCGATCCGGAACAGTCGTACAGAGTCTCCTCCGTGAGCGCGTTCGTTACGTAGTCAGCATTTTCCAACACATGATTGTCCCACGGATAGCTCGTGAAATCTGAGAGAGTTGGTCACAATGTCGTGTAAAAGTGCACAACAGTGAACACTTCGAAGTATGAAAGAAGAACGTTCTTTCGAAGGAGAGGTTCTTCGTGCTACCTGTCTGGGTTAGTCTCCACAAATTTGATTGCTGAAGTAGACATTTTTCAATAAACTAGATATAAAAAATACCAAAATAGGCACCTATGTCGGCGAATTCGCCGCGACAGATCGCTTTATGGAGGCAGCGTCAGGCTCATTCGACAACTGAACAACTTGCACAGCCCCGGTGCTTGTCGTCTGTCAAAGCGGCCACCGTAGATGCATCTCTCCTCCTCCGAGCCCGTTGCCATCGAATGGCATGTTTTCCGAAAACCGTTTCGTGGGCGCCCCAGTTCCAGTTCCAGTTAGACGCGCCTGACCCGACGCATGTTGCCCGAAACCTTTCCGATCCGACTTCCAGTTAGACGCCGCTTCGTGGTCCAGGAAGTCCTGGAAGTTGCTACGTGTGACCTCGGTTAAATTACCGTCGCGTTCTCCATCAGCCGACGGCACGGCATCGGCCCGCGACGGCAACATGCAGGACGCCGACGACGAGCGTGACGGCGCCAAGCGCCAGAACCGGCGCAACGTGGCGCTGGGCCCGCAAGCCAACCACATCCTCCAGCGACTCTACGACCCGCAGCTCGGTCCTGGCCGCAGTGGCGGCAACTCGCCATTGAGGCCCAAGCGCAAGACGATGGGCAAGACGGCGAGCGTCGCGACGCTGCCGCCGCCCAACACGGCGACGACACCGGCCCTGCACGCAAGTACGAACGCCATGGCGGCGTCGCCCACGAAGCTGAGGCTGATGACCAACTCTGCGAGCGTCGCGGTGCTTGGGAACGCCGGAGGAGGCGCCGCAGTGGCCGGGATTCACCCGAGTCTACAGCACGTGAGTGGTTCTAAGGATGAATATGGAGGAGAGAGCCGACGTTCTGATGATGACTGAGTGTGCTGCTAGGCTTCTGATAAGACGTGGAAGCTGCATGAGAAGGCAGCTCGTCCCGTGGCAGCATCCACGGCAGTTCGCGGCGTATCCCCAGTGCGTGGCCAACAGGAAGACGACTCCACCGTGTCCCCAGCAGTCGCGGCGCCTGCTTCTTCTCCTGACAAGCGCAGCACGCGCGCGCGTGGTGCTACGAACGCTCGGTCCCGTGGTGGTGGAGCCGGACTGTCGTTCACGGCGTCGCTCAACTTGGATCCGCGGTACTTGAGCGAGTTCCGCTCCGGGAACTTCCTGTATCTACGCAAACGGAAGGACTCGGATCTCGTGATGTACGATCTGGAAGTCGTCGAGCACTTCGAAGTCGACCGCAGTAACTACTTCACGATGAGTATGGAGGGCGTGACACACTTCACCACCGAGTACTCCGAATTCTGGCCGCTGGAAAAGTGGGAGCTCGAGTATGCGCGCTTCATGCAGATGCTCGAGATCTCGTTCTTCCAGAAGTACAAGCTCTGGAAGAACTTCAACGTGTGGAAGCAGTGTGTGCGCGCGTACAAGATGCGCAATGCGAAGAAAGCGCTCAACGAGAGACTATTCCTGCTGCAGCCGAGTCTCCAGAACACGTTGCTGTCGCTTCGGACGCTGTGCCTGGAAGTCGCGCGGCTGGAACTCGTCCACTTCAAACCGCGCCGAACGTACTCACTGAAGGACTTTGACGCTGAGCAGCGCCAGACTAGAGAGCAAGTCACCGAAAGCCTGGCCCAGTTCTCTCAAAAGTGTCTGACGATGTGCGTCAAGGCGTGCGACGATGTCATCGACGGCTTCCTCGAGGCCAACAAGATCCTGGCAGAGCACAAGATGACGTTCATGGAGAGGGCAGCGCTGCGCAAGGAATGCCGCAACCTGACCAACTTCCTGCGCTTGGCTGACTTTCTCATCATCGATGCGACCATCCAGCTCACGGTGCATTCCTTCCAGCGCTTGTACGATGTTCTAGCGGCTGGAAAGGCAGCGGCAAACGGTGCTAGTGGTACTGCTGTCACCGCAAGCGCGACTCCAGCTAAGCCAGCACCACCAACAGTTCCAGGCAAAGGCGGCAAGGCAGTGAATGGTAACGCTACAGTGACAGCTATTGTTCCGTTCACTGCCGTGTTTGCAGTTGCTGTCGAGATGGATGGGACCTCGAGTACGATCAACGCTGTCCCTGGGCACGAGTCGTGGAATGCTGCTCTCCAGAAGGCACTCAAGGAGGCGTTGCGAATGGTAGAGACGCCTGCCCGATTGCTTGGGCACGAGTCGCTGGCGCCATACACAACAGCGAGTGCGGAAGACGAAGGCAAGAGTGTGTGGTCGATCGAACAGCTCAATGTCGCATTGATCCTGAACGAAGATTCCAAGTTCAGCATGCTCACGAACGACATCTTCGTCGCTCTTGATGAAGCTTTTGAAGCCGTCGATGAGTACATGGACGTCTTCACGCCGTTTCATCAGATCTACTCGGAGAATGAAGGCCAGGTTACGCGATTAGTGGACACATACCAGACTGCGCCTCTGGATTTCTTCACCGACTCGATCGAGAAGTACAAGGCTCAAGGGCAATCGTTCAATGACATCCCAGATGCCGCAAGCGTCGGCATCTTTCGAGTGGACAGCAGTGAGTTCAAGAGTCGCCTGCTGCCGAATCCTGAGAAGTGTGTGCTTGGCATCAAGAACCTCATCCCGAAGTTGATGAAGCAGACGAGCACCGCGCTTCTGGAGACTCTGAACGACTTGTCGCCGATTGCTTTCTCGAATCCGAATACCCCGGACAATTTCGTCAACAAGGTGGTCCACATGGCCAAGGTGACTGCACTTCTTCCAGACCTCAAGTCGCGATATCGACGTGTGTATGAAATGGGGATCCTCATGGATAACTACGACTGGCGCGTTCCCGATGATATCAAAGAAGACATCATTCTCATGAAGGAAGGTGTTCTCAGCCTGGAAGGCACTGTGACCAAGTTCGAAGGCGAAGTGGATGGCGAGACGGCGCGCTTTTCACAGGTGATTCTCGACAGTATTGCTCCGTTGAACCGCAACGTGAACTCGTTGGTTGAGAAACTCGACCACCCAAAGCTGTCGACGATCAAGACGCCGATCCAAGAGGTGCTGTCGTACCTCAAGAGCCAAGAAGAGACTCTGAATCAGTTGTTGGACGAGTCGAAGAAGCTCATGAACTTCCAAACACAACTCAAGCAACCCGTCAGCGAATTCAATGAGCTCAGCGAAGTTGCCGGCCAATTTGAACTCAAGATGAAGCTGTGGAGCGGTCTCCACGACTGGCAGAATCTGACGATCAAGTATTCTGACACCATCTTTGACGAGATCGACGTCACCACCATCGGCAAACAAGTGCAGAACTACGTCAAAGTTGCGTATCAAGCTCAGAAAGCGTTTCCTGGTAACGAGGCTGCTGATTTGCTGCAGAAAGAAGTGGAAAAGTTCAAGTTAGTGCTTCCAGTTGTGTCGGACTTGCGCTCGACGTCGTTGAAGGACCGCCACTGGGCTCAGATCGACGGTCTTCTCGGCTTCCAGATGCGTGGTCAGACAAACATCACGTTAGGAAAGCTGATCGAGCGCAACGTGATGAAGCACGGTGATGCCATCAGTACGATCGCTACGTCCGCACAGCAGGAATCCGTGCTCGAAGAAATGCTCAAGAAGGTCACCGACGCATGGGCAACCACCGAGTTCGAGGTGAAGCCGTACAAGGAGTCAAAAGACGTGTTCGTGCTAGGCAGCGTCGAAGAAGTGACGACGAAGCTTGACGATTCCATTGTCACGATCTCCACGATCATGGGGTCGCGTTTCATCGGTGCTATCCAAGATGAAGTCGAAGGTTGGCGTAAAAAGCTAGTGACGCTTCAAGAGACTCTCGACGAGTGGCTGCTCGTGCAAAAGAACTGGATCTACCTCGAGAACATCTTCTCTGCTCCCGATATCCAGCGTCAGCTTCCGGACGCGTCGAAGGTTTTCCAGCACGTTGACACGTCGTGGAAATCGATCATGAAGCGCACAAACGATAACCCACACGTGCTGACGGCAGGCACGTTCCCCGGAATCAAGGAGACTCTGCAGCAGCACAACGCGCATCTGGACAAGATCCAGAAGAACCTGGAGGATTACCTGGAGACAAAGCGGATGGCGTTCCCTCGTTTCTACTTTTTATCGAACGATGAGCTGCTGGAGATTTTGGCGCAGTCCAAGAACCCGCAGGCAGTGCAACCTCATCTGCGAAAGTGCTTCGAGAACCTGGTGAAGCTCGATTTCGGCGACGTCCCCGGCAGTGTCGACATGATCGCGATGCTCTCATCTGAGAACGAGCGTGTCCCTTTGGGCAAGAATCTCAAAGCTCGCGGCAACGTGGAAGACTGGCTCAAGGCACTGGAAGTCAGTATGAAGGGCTCCATCTACAAGCTGATGAAAGCAGGGTTGATTGATTATGATGCGAAGCCTCGAGCCGAGTGGGTTTGCGATCATCCGGGTCAAGTCGTTGCGACTGTGGCGCAAATGACGTGGGCTCGAAGTACAGAGGATGCCCTCAACTCGCCGCAGCCGGTGGAAGAGATGCAGCGCTGGTTTGAACGAGTCGTGTTCGAGTTGAACGAGCTCATTGTGAAGATTCGAGGTGATCTCAGCCCGCTGGAGCGCAAAGTTATCGTCGCATTGGTCACGACGGACGTCCACGCACGAGATATTGTCGAGGATTTATGGAAGGAGAAGGTTGACACTGTCGGCAACTTCATCTGGCAGCAGCAGCTTCGGTACTACTGGGACCCCCAGGCGGACGATGTGCTCATTCGACACTCCGACTCGGTGATCGAGTACGGGTACGAGTACATGGGTGCTACATCTCGTTTAGTCATCACGCCGTTGACAGATCGCTGCTGGATGACGCTTACTGGAGCGTACGGCTTGAAGCTCGGTGCTGCGCCCGCTGGACCTGCCGGGACGGGTAAAACGGAAAGCAGCAAGGATCTGGCAAAAGCGATGGCGATCCAGTGCGTCGTCTTCAATTGCAGCGATCAAATCGACTACAAGATGATGGGCAAGCTCTTCCGAGGCTTGGCGCAAGCCGGCAACTGGACGTGCCTGGACGAATTCAATCGCATCGATATTGAAGTGCTGTCGGTCGTCGCACAGCAGCTTCTGATCCTTCGCGAAGGACGCATTCAGGGCAAAGAGCACATCAACTTCATGGGCATCGAGATCCTTCTCAAGGACCACCACGTGATCGTGACAATGAACCCGGGCTACGCTGGTCGCACCGAGCTGCCTGACAACCTCAAGGTGTGTTTCCGTCCTGTGTCGATGATGGTTCCGGACTACGCGTTGATTGCCGAGATCATGCTCTTCGCTGAAGGCTTCGGAGATGCGAGAACGCTGTCGAGAAAGATGTGCAAGCTCTACATCTTGTGCAGCGAGCAGCTCTCTCAGCAGCCACACTACGACTACGGTCTCCGAGCGGTCAAGTCTGTGTTGGTCATGGCCGGCACATTGAAGCGCGCGAACCCGGACATTGACGAAGACGTGACGCTCATTCGTGCGCTGCGTGACAGCAACATCCCCAAGTTCTTAGCTGACGATTTGCCGTTGTTCCATGCGATCGTGCTGGATCTGTTTCCTGGTGTGTTCATCCCGTCGCACGACTACGGGGAGCTCCAAGCTGGTCTCGAGGAAGAAATCACGAAGGCCGGGCTCCAGAAAGTCCCGACCTACATCACCAAGGTGATCCAGCTCTTCGATATCTTCAACGTGCGGTTCGGTGGAACTGTCGTTGGTCCAACGGGGGCAGGCAAAACGTCCTGCTATCGTACGCTTCAGAGCACGATGACGTCGCTGCGTGCGAAAGGCTCGAAGAACCCAGTGTTTCAGACCGTGCATGCGCGTGTGCTCAACCCAAAGTGCATTTCCATGGGTGAGTTATACGGAGAGTTCAACGAAGCAACACAAGAATGGCACGACGGGTTGGCGTCGACGATCATGCGCGAAGCTGTGGCCGACGAGACACCCGATATCAAGTGGACAGTGTTCGATGGCCCCATCGACGCGCTGTGGATTGAGAATATGAACACCGTCCTCGACGACAACATGACGCTCTGCCTCGCGAACGGCGAACGAATCAAGCTGAAGTGGGAGATGAAGATGCTCTTCGAAGTGATGGATCTGGCTGTGGCGTCGCCCGCGACTGTCAGCCGCATCGGTGTCGTATACATGACGTCGACTGATCTCGGTTGGATGCCATACATGCGAACGTGGATCGAGAGAGATTTCCCGAAGGATGTGCCACCTGAAGCTGTGAAAAAGCTCGAGTCAAACATCACCCAGTACATCGACAAGACCATGCAGTTTGTGCGGAAGAAAGGAGGAGTCGAGCTCGTGCCGACTGTCGACATCAACATCATCGCCAGTTTTTGCAAGCTCTACAGCGCGCTCCTTTCGTCAATCCCCTACAAAGAGAAGAAACTGGACGAGCTGCTTGAGCTACTGGACAAGGTCTTCGTGTTTGCCATGTTCTGGTCGCTGGGGGCGACAATGACGAGTGACAAGCACGAGCAGTTTGACGCGTTTGCGCGAGAGATGCTGTCGGACGCGCGTGTGAACATCCCCAATGCTGGATTCGTGTACGACTATTTCGTTGATATCGAACAAGCGAAGTTCCGACCATGGCATGAAATCGTCCCCAAGTTCCAGTACAACGCTCAGATGCCGTATTTCAAGATGATCGTGGCGACGCCAGACACTGTGCGCTTCACATTTTTACTGCGAGTACTCACAGCAGCAAAGACACCGGCTTACGTGACAGGCGTGACCGGAACAGGCAAGACCGTGATCATCCAGGACCTGTTGCGAGAACTTCAAGAAGGAGAGCGGGGATCCGATCCGAAGGACGGCGACGACGGCGGTGGTGGAGCTCCTCCTCCGTCCTCCAACTACATGACGATGCTCATCAACTTCTCGGCGCAGACGGCGTCGCTGGTTACACAACTCACGATCGAAAACAAGCTTGAAAAGAAACGCAAGAACCTTCTTGGACCAGTGGCAGGCAAGCGGATGCTCATCTTCGTCGACGATGTCAACCTCCCAGCAGTCGAAGAGTACGGTGCTCAACCACCCATTGAGTTGCTGCGCCAGTTCCTGGATTTCGGGGGCTTCTACGACCGAGACAAACTGTTTTGGAAAGAAATTGCCGACACGATGCTGCTCGTTTCAGCTGCCCCTGCTGGTGGCGGCCGCTCTCACTGCACGCCACGATTCGTGCGCCACTTCCACGTACTCAGTATGTACCCTGCCGGTGAAGTATCCCTCAAGCTCATTTTCGCTTCCATCCTCGGTGGCTTCTTGGAGAAGTTTTCTGGCGCAGTCAAGCCCATGCGCGACGGCGTCATCTCGGCCGTGATCGAGATCTACAACCGCGTTACGATCGAGTTGCTGCCGACACCGAGCAAGTTCCACTACACGTTCAACTTGCGCGACGTCTCCAAGGTCTTTCAAGGCATTCTCATGATCACGCCGTCAAAGTGTCCGGATGCCGACCACATGAACCGCCTGTGGGTACACGAAGCCTCGCGCGTCTTCCAAGACCGTCTCAACAATGCACCTGATCAGCTGTGGTTTGAAGAGCTTGTGTGTTCGCTGCTCGCGCGGTATTTCAACTGCAACTGGCAGCGAGAGGTGCTCTTCCACTCGCCGTGTCCGCTTACATTCGGCGATTTTTTCAAGCCAGGAACGCCGGCGCCTTTGTACGAGTACTGCAACGACTTGACCAAGATCACCAAGATCATGGACGACTTCCTGGAAAACTACAACGTGAGCTTCTCGAACAAAATGAACCTCGTTTTCTTCCGCGACGCGATCAGCCACTTGTCGCGACTATCAAGAATTCTACGACAGCCTCGCGGCAACGCCATGCTCATTGGTGTCGGTGGCAGTGGCAAACAGTCGCTCGCACGACTCGCTGCGTTCATGGTCGAAGCCAAGTGTATGCAAATCGAGATCACCCGTGGCTACGGCATGAACGAGTTCCACGAAGACCTCAAGAAGCTCATGATTTCGGCTGGCGTGGGCGGCACATCCACAGTGTTTTTGTTCACGGACAGCCAGATTGTCGAAGAGAGCTTCCTCGAAGATATCAACAACGTTCTGAACAGCGGAGAGGTGCCCAATCTGTTCCCGCAGGACGAAATGGATCGCATCGTGAACGACATGAGACCCGTTGTCAAGAGCATGGAGATCCCCGAGACGCGAGACAACTGCGTATCCGTGTTCATTGATCGCGTGCGGAATTATCTGCACATCGTGCTCGCGATGTCGCCCGTCGGCTCGGCGTTACGAGTGCGATGTCGCGCGTTCCCGTCTCTGATCAACTGCTGCACGATCGACTGGTACATGAACTGGCCTCCTGAGGCGCTCCAGTCTGTGGCTGATCGTCTTCTCGCGAGTGTCGTGCTGCCTTCGGAACAAGTTCGGACGTCGCTCGTTGAAATGTGTTCGATCGTCCACACCACCTCAAACGACTTTGGAGACCAATTCCTCGCTCAGCTTCAGCGCCACGTGTACACGACCCCCAAGAGTTATCTGGATCTCATCAGCTTGTACATCAAGATGCTCCAAGAGAAGCGCGCCGTGATCCAGACAGTCAAGAATCGGATGGAAGTCGGCGTCAAGAAGCTGGAAGAAACGAACGGAATCGTGGACTCCCTCAAGAACGAACTGATCTTGCTGCAGCCGATTCTTCAAAAGAAATCCATTGAAGCCGAAGAGCTCCTCAAACGAGTTTCGGTGGATCAGAAGGCAGCTGCGATCGTGCGTGAGCGCGTCGCGCAGGATGAAGCCGTGGTCGCCAAGCAAGCGGAGGAGGTCTCGATCGTGCAGGCTGATGCTCAGAAAGACTTGGACGTCGCGATGCCTGCGCTCAGTAACGCCGTGAAAGCCCTCGACAGTCTCTCCAAGAGCGACATCACGGAAGTCAAGTCGTTCGCCAAGCCACCCGCGGCTGTCGAGGCCGTGATGAATGCAGTGTGTTTGCTGCTCAACGAGAAGCAAAACTGGGACGCAGCCAAGAAAGTGCTCAGCGATGTGGCGTTCTTGGATCGTCTCAAGGGCTACGACAAGGACAACATCCCTGCTGCCATTCTGAAAAAGCTCGCTGTTGTCGTCGCCGATCCAGGCATGTCAGTTGAGGTCGTGTCGAAAGTGTCGAAAGCAGCAACATCGTTGTGTATGTGGGTCCACGCCATGGATGTGTACTCCAAGGTCGCGAAAGAAGTCGGCCCGAAGCGCGAAAACCTGGAGAAAATGAACAAAATCCTGGCGGAAGCGAATGGCGTGCTGCAACAAAAGCGAGAAGAGCTGCGCGCCGTAAACGAAAACGTGGCGAAGCTGGAAAAGCAGTGCAAAGACACGCTGGATGAGAAAGACCAGCTCGCGAAAGATGCTGCGACCACGGAGAAGCGACTCGAACGAGCCGAGAAACTGATCTCTGGGCTGAGCGTCGAAGGAGCGCGATGGAAAGAGAGCGTAGCTTTCCTCGCCCAGTCGATCCTGAATCTGATTGGCGACACGTTCTTGGCGTCTGCGTGCATCTCGTACTACGGACCGTTCACTGGCACATTCCGACAACGCATCATCGACCAGTGGGTGACGAGTACGCAACAGCTCAACATCCCTTGCTCAGCAACGTACAGTCTGGCCAACACCCTCGGAAGCCCCGTGGAAATCCGTGACTGGCAGCTAAACGGTCTGCCGAGCGATACAACGTCGACCGATAACGCGATTTTGGTCACGCGAGGCGAGCGCTGGCCACTCATGATCGATCCGCAGGGCCAAGCGAACAAGTGGATCAAAAAGTCGAATGGATCGGCGCGACTCGAGTCGACCAAGATGACAAATGCCAACCTACTTCGCTCCCTGGAGACCTGCATCCGCAACGGCAAGGCACTGCTGATCGAAGATATCGACGAAACGCTTGAGCCAGCACTGGAACCCGTCCTGCAGAAGGCCATCTACAAGCAAGGTGGCCGTCTGTTGATCCGTCTCGGTGACTCCGACGTGGACTACGATCCGTCGTTCAAGCTCTTCCTCACGACCAAGCTGCCGAATCCACACTATCTCCCGGAAGTGTACATCAAGGTGACCGTGATCAACTTCACTGTGACGATGGACGGCTTGGAAGACCAGCTTCTGGGTGATGTCGTCCGCCATGAGCGACCCGATATTGAAGAGAAGAAGAACCGGCTCGTCGTGACCATGGCACAGGATCGCAAGCAGCTCAAAGAGATCGAAGATCGCATCCTCAAGCAGCTCTCCGAGTCGACTGGCAATGTGTTGGACGACCAAGATCTAATCGACACCTTGCAGTCGTCCAACGCGACGTCGAAAATCATCAAAGAGCGTGTGCTCGAGTCCGAGACGACGGAGCTCGAGATCAACCGAGCACGCGAAGAGTACCGTCCGGTGGCGACGCGCGGATCGATCATCTACTTCGTCGTGGCCAACCTCGCGCTCATCGATCCAATGTACCAGTACTCACTGCCGTTCTTTCAACGGTTGTTCAACATTTGCTTTGATGAAGCACCCAAGTCGGACAACCTCGCGCAGCGGCTGAAGAACCTGATCGTGTTCCAGACGCGGTACATCTACGTGAATATCTGCCGCGGGCTGTTCGAGATCCACAAGGTGCTCTTCTCGATGCTCATCTGCTGCAAGATCATGATGCACTCGGGCAAGATCACGGCGACAGAGTGGTCCCTGTACTTGCGAGGAGCTTCCGGAGGCGGTGGCAACTCGGACATCAAGAACCCCATGCCTGATCGGATCACGGAGCTGCAGTGGAAACTGCTCCAGGAGCTAGAGACGCTGGTAACGTCCAAGACCGAAGGCGGTGATGAGGTGTACGGCTTCGGCAGCATCTGCACGTCATTGGGGACGCAGTCTGCTGAGTGGGTTGCGTGGCTCACGAATCCAGCCTTCCTATCGGCGAGATGCCCGGCGCCGTACGAAGACGCACTCACATCGTTCCAAAAAGTACTCTTGCTCAAGGGCCTCGCCGAAGAGAAAGTGCCGCACGGTATCTTGAAGATGATCGCGACTGAGATGGGGCCCGACTTTGGCAAGATCGCGCCCACGTCGATGGAGGAGATCTACAACGACACAGACCGCAAGACGCCGTGTATCTTCGTGCTGTCTGCGGGCGCCGACCCCACGGGCATGCTGCTGCGTTTCGCGAAAGAAATGGCGTTCATCGACCGTCTGCATCTCATCTCTCTCGGCCAGGGCCAAGGTCCTCGCGCGGAGAAGCTGATCGAGTCGAGCCAGATCTCCGGGGACTGGGTGCTGCTGCAAAACTGCCATTTGGCCAAGTCGTGGATGCCCAAGCTGGAGCGAATCGTCGAAGAGCTCGCGCAGCGAACCGATGACGAGTGCGTGACGACCTTCCGACTCTTCCTCACGAGTTTCCCAGCGTCCTATTTCCCCGTCACAGTGCTGCAAAACGGCATCAAGCTCACGAACGAGCCACCCAAGGGCATCCGCGCGAACCTCGTGCGGTCCTTTAGTACTCTTGTGACCGAGGACGTGCTGGACGCATTCAAGAGTCTCGGCGCATTCGACGACGGCATGGAGAAAGACGTCGCGTGGCGTAAACTGCTCACCGGCCTCACCTTTTTCCACGCCGTCGTCCAAGAACGACGCAAGTTCGGCGCGCTCGGATGGAATATCCGGTACGAATTCAACGACACGGACCTCGAGACTTCACTCGCGAGTTTGCGCAAGTTTCTCGAAGAGCAGCCACTCGTGCCGTGGGATGCTCTGCGGTACGTCACGGGCCAGATCAACTACGGCGGCCGCGTGACGGACGACTGGGACCGTCGCTGCCTCATGAGCATCCTGGGCAACTACTACACACCCAACATCTTGTCTCCGGGCTACGTGTTCTCGCAGAGTGGCACGTACCGCGTGCCCAGCGTGCTATCGTCGCATCCCAAGACCCTCGAGTACCTCAATGACCTGCCGATTCTGGACAATCCGGAGCTGTTCGGCATGCACGAAAACGCGAACGTGACCTACGAACGCAACGAAAGCGTCAACATGACGCGTATCATCCTTAGTCTGGAGCCTCGCGACAGTGGCGGCAGCGGTGGCCGTTCAAACGACCAGCGCGTGTTGGAGTTGGCGGCGTCGATCCAAGAGAACCTCCCACCGAACCTGTCGGTGGAAGACGCCGGGCCGACGACGTTCAAGACTCGTGAGGTGGCTGGCACGGTCGTCATGGACTCGCTCGCGACTGTGCTCGGCCAGGAGCTCGTCAAGTTCAACACGCTGCTGAACCGCATGAGAACGTCACTCGTGGACGTGCAGCGTGCGATCAACGGGCTCATCGTCATGTCTTCGGACCTGGACAACATGTACACGGCGTTCCTGAACGGCAAGCTACCGCAGATCTGGGCGGCCGTGAGCTTCGCGTCGCTCAAGCCGCTGGGCTCTTGGGTCAAAGACCTTCTGGAGCGCGTCATCTTCTTCCGCCGGTGGCTTGTGCACGGTGAGCCGGTCGTGTTCGACCTTAACGTGTTCTTCTTCCCCCAGGGCTTCATGACCGGCACGCTCCAGAACTTTGCACGCAAATACCAAGTCGCGATCGACTCGCTGGCGTTCACGTTCGCGGTTCTGGACGTGGAGAGCGCCGAGGACCTGACCGCAAGCCCGTCCGACGGCATCTACGTGGACGGCCTGTGGGTGCAGGGCGCTCGCTGGTCGCGGTCCGGAGCCCAGCTCGTGGACGCCACTCCCGGCGAGATGTTCTCGCCCATGAACATCATCCACTTCCTGCCGGCCGCCAACGTGGAGCGCAACAAGGCCGAGTACCCGTGCCCTGTGTACAAGACCTCCGTGCGGCAGGGCACGCTGTCTACCACGGGCATCTCCACCAACTTCGTCATCGCAGTGTACCTGCCCACAGCTAAGCACCCGGACTACTGGGTCATGAACGGCGCAGCCTTCCTGCTCAACCTGGACACTTAGAACGCAAGTGGAATGAAGCAAACGAACGAAACACACAGACAACTCGGCGTGGCACCAAACAGCTCCTTATCAAAATACACGAGACACGACTCCACTACCCACTTTCCTTCGCCATTCTCTTCTGCGTCTTCCTGTAAAAATTCCCCTTCGTCTTCCTCTCTCGGCTCTTCGTCTCTCCTCCTCTTCGTCTTCGCTCTCGCTCTCGCGTCCCCACTCACGCCTGGGAGTGGCTGCCGATCGCTGGCTGCGTGTCGACGGAGACTCGTGTCTCCGGCCTCTCGACTCGGCGGCTCGTCGCTTATAATCCGTTGGCCATGAACGACTCGCGTGACGGCATGTACGAGTCCCGCGACGGCGACATGTACACCGAGTCGCGCACGGGCGCGTGCAGCGCGGCGATGCTCTCGCGCGAGTCGCCGCTGTACGCGCGGTCCGAGCGCTTGCTCTTGCGCTTGTACACGACCGTGTCTTTGTCTATTCTAATGCCCCACTGGAAGTCGTCGGCGCGCGTGACCACGTCCATGAACTCGTTCAGCTTGGCGATGCGGTCCAGGATGAGCTGGTCCGAGAAGAAGCCCGTGAGCGACTGCGTCTGCAGCTCCGGGATCGAGTGCTCGCTCGACGGGTTCTTGGCCTTGAGAGTCGCCGCGAGGTTGCTGTGCCAATCAGAAAAAAATACAATACGAGATTAAGTACACGATAGTCCACTTCGGTCCAGTCGCACCTACAAGCAGCGACAACGGATACACAATACGTACAGGAACGTGCTGTACCGATGCCAGAGCACGAGCGTGCCGCGGATGTCCGTCTCGATCTGCAGCTTGTACTCGACGTACTGGCGGCCTTGCTTGGTTTTGATGCGGCTGCACAATTCAATACATCACCGGTTAGTCCACGACATAAATTAAGATAGATCGCCAAGCATCCCCGGTCTCATGAGGCCGACCCGTACCTGTCGACGATGCGCGCCGTGATGAGCGAGATCTCGCGCATTTGGTTGATCTTGGACTGGTACGAATCCAGCGTCTGCCGCAGCTGCGCGTGCTCACGACGAAGGTCGGCGTTGGCGGTCTGCAGCGCCTTGGCCAGGATGGCCTGACGCATCTTCTCGTTCTCCTCCTCAAGCGCGCGGTTCTTCTCCATGACCGTGGCCGCCTGCGACCGGTACGCGCCCAGCGCCTCCTCCGCCTTGCTCACTTTGTGGTGCGCATCAGCCAGCACGCGGTCCGTTCGTCGGGATGGAGATGGCGTGCCCATCGTGTCCATGGACTAAATGGCTTCCAACGAAAGGTCTATCGGACGAGGGACGGACTAAAGGCTGGAATATCCGACGCGGGACTCCAACTCAGCAGTCTAAACGCGCAGGCAAATCGACGAAGCACAGCGCGCGGTCGGGATGCAATCGCGGGAGTGTGTAGATGGGAGACGCTCGCGTTACTCGCTCACCACCACGCTTCTGGATTAGAGCGATTGACCGGAGACACCGCTTTGCAGTGCGTTGCGTGGGTGCTTCCTCTTCCTCGGACTCCTCCCCTGGTTTGTTGTCGCGCAGGCAGTCAGTGGGAGTCTGGAACGGCCATGCTTTTCAGCCAATGGGAGAGCGCGGACGACGAAAACGAATGCTTGCCCAACTGGGAGCATCGGGTTTCACAGGGTTCGGAGTCCCAACAATCTGACACGGGACAACAGGGACGGGACCAAAAACAGCAGGACGGCGGAGCGGACGGAGGTGGAGGAGCGAGCGGACGGCGGAGGGGACGCCATTTCACGCTGAGTTCCACCCGAAAAACTGGCGGCAACTCCTTTCACCTAAATTCCCATGTGAACCATTTCTAATGACCTCCACATGATCCGCCGAGCTGCTTGGCAGTCGTTTGCCTGCATGCTCGATCGAAGTACTGTAGTGGAGGAGAACAGAAGACGAAGTGCAACCCGATGGCTGTGGCATTTTTTTCCTGGTGGGTTTTCGCTCCGGAAGAGTCAGTGGACATCTGCATTTGCCAGAGGAAGGCGTCAGCGGTAGGATGCTCAACGCTTCAGCTTTGTGAATTGGCTGGATTTTCTGACGGAATTTGTTCGGTCGCATCGGTTGAACGCTGTCGTGGCATTGTGACTACGGGGGTCTAAAAGCTCCCCGTCCGCCGAGGTGTGCAATTTTGGGTGTTGCATCGCCGCCGTCAAAAGGCTTCACTTCCATTTTAGAGGCGTACGCCATGTAGTGGGACGGCGGCACCATTG
>JAADXN010000379.1:0-25658 GCA_023337875.1 Pythium apleroticum | reverse complement strand
GACTAAGTGCGCACTCTTGAGTGCTTTTCAGCACCGAGTGCATCTCGCACCGAGATGGAAGTTTGCGCTTCCCGCTTTCGCTCACTTGACTTCGCATTGGGACTTAGTTTTGCGCGAGTGATACCGTTGATTTTCTAGAGTGACAAAAGGAAACAAACAATCCAAGTCGTATCGTTCGATCTACCACCACAAACTGATGTGTTCTTTCTCTTCTTGTCTTGGCAAAATCACCGATGTGGAGCTCCAAGCACTGGGAGCCCTCGTGCATCATGGCAGCATTAGATTTCCCCAAGTGCTTGTTTTCCGAGAGCGCATTCTTCAAGCGTGTGACGTTTCTGCTAACCTCACGAGCGCTGCTGTGGCTCGTTGTGTGTGCGGTGGGGTCTCTGCGTGCGTCGCGTCAGCCCTTGTGACGGCTGCATTGTTGCTAGCTTCTGGGCTCTGGTTTGCGCGTGGCTCGCGTGACGTCTTTCTCGATCTTTGCTGTTCATGAAATTCCGGATTTCATGATACGAAAAATGGAAAAACGAGCGGTTTTCATACTTTGCTGAGTGCCTGATTTCGTACTTAGCTGGGTATGATCTTGGCTGTTGGGTGGGTTCGTCGCTTCCTGAGATGTCGCGAAACCGAGCGTAAAGGGCGTCGCTCCAAACAGCCAACAGCAACATTCGGCAGGCGCTAATACCTGTAGCTCACCACGCTCGCGCTCGCACTCGCGATCAATGGCGAACACGATGCTGAGTCCAGCACGCAGCAGCGGCGCCGCGGCTGCTGGCGGTGACCCGTACTACGTCTTCAAAGAGTGCGGTCACGATCGTGGCGTTTGTTCGCACGCCTTCGAAGTGTTCTAAACCGAGTTGCCCTTTTGAATGAGCAGAGAACTGGAAAGCAAGGCGTCGGCCGTGCATCAGAAGTACACGAAGTGGAAGGCAATCTTCGATGCAAAGGACTCGCCCTTCGCCAAGGACCTTCCCAGTCTTACGACACGTGAGTTGCTCGTTGCCGTGCGTGTTGCAGGCTGAATGCCCCATTGACTGACCGCTCGCATGCGACTTTCACAGAGATCATCACAGCTGTGAGTTCGGCTGAGAAGTCTCTCAAGTTTCTGGAACAGACGATCGTCATGGTCGAAGCGAATCGCTCCAAGTTCGAGCACATCGATAATGTGAGTCAGAGAGCGTGGTTCACCGTTGTGACTGCATCCTCAGCTGTGTGATCGTTTGCTTGTTTTAGGCGGAAATCACGAGCCGAAAGGCGTTTGTTTCCTCTACACGAATGGTGAGCTCACGCCTGAATCCGAAAGTTGTTGTGGTGATTGCTGGTTCTAATAGAGCTGAATGCAATGGGGTAGGAACTGCTCGCCGTCTCCAGCGAGATTTCCTCGGACACAGTGAAGGCGCGCATTCGTAAGGAAGAACAAAAGGTGAGACTGCTTGCGTGGGCCATTGCAAGTCATAGCACGAGAGTCTAACTCGTCCAACGCAGTCGCTCAAGCCTCTCTCGGCCTCTCCAACATCAAACCGAAAAGGCGATGATAACGAGCGCTTTCTGCGGGATGAGACGGGTCGTCAGTCGGTACGTGCACTGCATCGTGGAGAATTTTGCAGGGCAGCCAGCTCACACGTCATACGTTGCCTCCTTCCGCATAAACAGCAAATCATGCGCGAGCAAGACCAGAGTCTCGACGGCCTCCACCATTCCGTGACTCGATTAAACGACGTTGCGATCAACATCAACCACGAGATCAAATCGCAGAACAAGTGCGTGCCGCAGTCATCTCTTAATATCTGCTGTGACAACAAACTAACCGCTTAGCTGCCTTTGCTAGGATGCTGGACGACCTCTCAGATGAAGTCGACACTGCCCAGGAGCAGATGAACTTCGTCATGGATCGAATGAGCAAGCTGCTCAAAACCAAAGGTGTGGCTTGGTCTAACCGGCAGACTGGACTTCCTACCTCTAGGGACTGAATGTGTCTACGTGCGTGTGGTGTGGATATCCAGACAAGTGCCAGCTCGGCCTCATCCTGTTCCTGTGCTTCGTCTTGGTGGTCATGATCTTCCTCATCATCTACACATGATCTCCACGACGCGGCCGTCGCCTTTGATCTTCCTAGTCGTTCCGCCGACTCACAATCTATTTAGACGTTTCTGTTAGACACCCCAAGTGCTGCTGTTTATTGGTCTTTGAGCTCTGATGATGATCTAGGTCTAACTGGAGGAGTGGTCTAACTGGACTAAGGTTGTGTTTCTACGATGGCGGTGGTGCACTCGATGGTTGGTTAGGTTGAGCTCCACTGGACTAACTACTGCTATTCTATTAACACGAGTGCGTCTCAGGCTTTGGACGCAGCATCGTGGTAGCTGGATACGACGACGACGACGAGCCAACCGACGACATGGAAGCCGACGGCGGCACCAGGTACGGCAGGAATACACCGTTGCTCGCTGGTCGCGGCGCCTGGTGCGTGTTCACGAACGAAGTCGGCAGCGACGCCAACGCGGCGGCCGCGGCAGCAGTGGGAGCCGGCATGAGGGTCGGAGCCTTCACTGGCGATGTCACTTCAACGCTGTCACCGTCGTTTGGCTGCTGGCGTTGAACTTTCTTCTTGCGGTCCAACTTCCGCTGATTTGCGTTCGCACGCAGGCGGTGGTAGTTGCACAAGTTGTGGTAGTCTCCGCACGACTTGAGGGCACGAATGTTGGTGCACTTTCCAGTACGGTACTTGCATTTGAGCTCAGGTGGTGGCGGATACGGGGAGCTTTCCATCGGCTCCGGGGACGGCGAGGTCGGCATCGAAGGCGCCAAAAACTGGGCCGAAGCGTTTTCACTCTGCATGGAAGCACTTCCTGGTGGTGGCAGCATCTCCTGGAAGCGTGGCGGCTCGAAGACATCGCGGAAGCGAGGCAGCTTGATCGCAGAGGCTGGCATGGTCTCAGGTGTCTCCTCCGCCTTCCGCTTCTTCAACGTGACAAGCAGCGATTGCATTGAGATGTGTGAGTCAGCAGTCGTAGGACCAGTTGGCGAGTTCGAGCCCGTGTAGTCTCTCGGTATCGGGCCTTCATGTTTCACGGTCACGACTTCAACATCACCGCTGACCTGCTTTGGCAACCTCATCTCGAAGTCGGCGTGGTTGTCTGGACTGCTCTTGCCGCCAGGGATGACGCTCATCTTGCCGTCGGCGCTCACAAACACCGACATCGACAGACAGCGTCCAGTGTCTGTCTCACGCAGCGCTTGTTTAACACGGTGGGGGTGCGGCGCGCTGCAGTCGTCTCGACGCGCCATCAACGCGGCCTTCTTCTGCTGGAGCAGGGGGTGGATGTCGGGCAGGGATCCACGCTCGTGCTGGTGCTGGGGCTGCTGCGAGGCGGGCTCGGCCATGGCCGACGCAGCCCGCTTCTTGGTCGAGTGGCTGTTGCTGAGGTTCACCAGTGCGATGGCCTCCTCCTCAAGAGCGCGTCGCGCGTCACCTTCCAACATCTCTGTTTCCACGACCGAAGGAGTTGTTCCACGTGGACGAGTCTTGTGAGTCTTGTTTGTAAGTCCGGGAACGTCGGATATGTTCTCAGGTGGTGGCTGGCCGGCGAGGTTAGTCTGGCCACACCCTGTTTACCGATGGCCGAATGGAATGCTAGAACCTGAGTCTTGGTCAGGAAGGAGTGTTGGGCGCGCGTGTGTCGCGTGGTCGTCGTGGCTTCGGCTCGCGGCCGTGTCTCTTATGCAGCTCTCCCTCCACCACTCCACAGAGGTCCAAGTCTTGATCTGTTTATTCTGAGTCGGAACTGGCCGATTTATGTGCCGCGCCAGTGCTCACAGGCCGAGCAGCTGGTTTGAGGTTGAGTTGTTGGCGCCCTCTGGACGAGTTCGTTGGTGGGGAACGGAGCAACCCACACTTTTTGACAGACCCAGCGTCTGGATCTCAGGATGGAATGGACTCTCGAATGTTGCGGTTCTGGAAATCGGACGTTTGGACGCGGGAGAGTCGAGGGCACGAGAATCAATCAAAGTGCGGATTGATGTTCGCCCAGTGCGCTGTGAATCGCCAAGTGCGTGCCAGTCGATCACTGCCTCGTGGCACCAACTCTGGACTTATTCCGTGCAGGCCGAGGATGGGACGCGATTGCAGGATGCAACGCGATCGTGGCGGTTCGCAAGCAAGCCCTTGGCGCCAGAAGCCGCGCCGCGTGGAGCGAGAAGAATGAGAACAAAGGGGTTCGAAAGCACCTCCGCTTCTGCTCAACCGCACGTCGTTGCGTCTCATGCATTGCAGCACGCCATGGAGTGTGGCTGCAAAGCTCGCTACCGAGGTTTCTTTGGCAGGCCTGAAAATCAGAAGGAACACCCGAAGAAAATGCTACGGAAAACACCGACCAACGAAACAAAATCACGGCAGGGGATTTCGGAAATCCAGAACATTTTGATGCACAGTCCATCAATCAGCCACGAAAGGATCCCAAGATGCAGCGGGCAGCACTGCAGGAAAACGCTTGAGCTCGCCATCATTATCAGCCCCTCCCATCGCCGAGATCTTTCGAAGCCAGAACTTTACGTCGAGAGACCTCCATGCCATGATCTCGAACATTCATCCAGTTCGCGTTTCCCCACAATCAAGTGTGCCGGGATTTTGGTTTCAGACAACACGGCGGCGATTGGCTGGAGCATCACGGTCCGCCTCATTCTTGCTCCACATCTCAGAATCTGAGACTCAGATTTGGCCGGTCCGCGAACCTCCCATACTCGATCTCCGGTGCATGGGGTGTTGACTCAGATCTGGTAACAAGTCAGCCACGATGATCTTCAACTTGGAGGGGAACGGACGGCAACCCAGACCTCAGGACTGTCAGGAGGTTTGTACCGGTACTGGTACGGTACGCTTGCATGTGATGCGACGGGCTGAGAGCGGAGCAAATGTCCCATGGTAGCGTTGCTCGGCTCGAACTCTCGCGTGAGGAGAGATGGCGCGGTGACCGCGACGATGGCGTCACTGAACCTTAGTCCGAGCCCACCTACGACCCGTCCCAAGCGGACCGTTCCCGGATCGTGGCGGAGGCTCCATCTCTCACCTGAAGCGGCCGCTCCCACGTCTCTTCGTCGCAAGCCACGTCTCTGGCTTATTCTTCCGTTGGATCGCGGTGTCAAGATCGACATGCGAAGCGCCGCAACCTGAGTAGATCGATGGCCGACAGTTTCACGCGGCAGCAGCGACCGCGACGGCACTGCCACTCGCACTGCCGACGTCGCAAGCAATACTGTAAATTACAGTGCATCGCCTCATGCTGGCGTATGTGCGATCAACGAGTAGGAGAATGAGGAAAAGCCCATACAAACGGGCCACATGATGGAGGCCGCCTCGTCTAGAGAGATCCATGCATCCACCCTTGCCGACCGTTGGGGCTCGTGCATCGTTGAAGCAACGATCCACGCGAATAAGATGAATAAGATATGGATGCTACCGTTGCTTCCCGAGCTTCAAACGGTTAAAACTCCATTGATGTTTGAAAACATTGATCCGCCAGTTGCCGAGCGCCTCGTCTCGGATCCGCGCCATGCACATGCCTCCAAGTTTGCTCCTTCGAGAACATTCTGCCGCAGAGCAGTTCTCGTTGGCTCCGAGACGGCACCGCCAGACTCAAATCTGCACTTGTTCCACGCAGAACACACCTTTGCTCTCGTCGTGGTTAGTCCAGTCCCCCCGCATCCACTCGGAATCCGTCCGACCGCCACCAGCAGTTAACAAGTCGAACATGACCGAGCCCGTCGTCACTGGCCAGTCGGTCGGCATCGATCTGGGCACCACGTACTCGTGCGTCGGCGTGTGGCAGCACGACCGCGTGGAGATCATCGCCAACGACCAGGGCAACCGCACCACGCCGTCCTACGTGGCCTTCACGGACACGGAGCGGCTCATCGGCGACGCCGCCAAGAACCAGGTCGCCATGAACGCCCACAACACGGTGTTCGACGCCAAGCGGCTCATCGGCCGCAAGTTCAACGACGCCGTCGTGCAGGCCGACATGAAGCACTGGCCGTTCAAGGTCGTCGCCGGCCCGGACAACAAGCCGCAGATCGTGGTGCAGTACAAGGGCGAGACCAAGAAGTTCTACGCCGAGGAGATCTCGAGCATGGTGCTGAGCAAGATGCGCGACATCGCCGAGGCCTATATCGGTAAGCAGGTCAAGAACGCCGTGATCACGGTGCCGGCGTACTTTAACGACTCGCAGCGCCAGGCCACGAAGGACGCCGGGTCGATTTCCGGTCTCAATGTGCTCCGTATCATCAACGAGCCGACGGCGGCTGCGATCGCCTACGGCCTCGACAAGAAGCGAGGCGAGCACTCGGTGCTGATCTTCGACCTGGGCGGCGGCACGTTCGACGTGAGTCTGCTCACGATCGAAGAAGGCATCTTCGAAGTCAAGGCCACGGCCGGCGACACGCACTTGGGCGGCGAGGACTTCGACAACCGCCTGGTCGAGTACTTTGTGAACGAGTTCAAGCGCAAGCACCGCAAGGACATGACGACCAACCAGCGAGCGCTGCGTCGCCTTCGCACGGCCAGTGAGCGAGCCAAGCGCACGCTGTCGTCGTCGGCGCAGGCGTACGTGGAGATCGACTCGCTGTTTGACGGCATCGATTTCAACTCGACGATCACTCGTGCTCGCTTTGAAGATCTGTGCGCCGACTTTTTCCGCAAGACCATGGAGCCAGTGGAGAAGGTGCTGCGCGACGCCAAGCTGTCGAAGAACCAAGTGCACGAGATCGTGCTGGTCGGCGGCTCGACGCGGATCCCCAAGATCCAGCAGCTCCTGTCGGACTTCTTCAACGGCAAGGAGCTGTACAAGTCGATCAATCCGGATGAAGCCGTGGCGTTTGGCGCGACGGTGCAGGCTGCGATCCTGTCGGGCAGCGACAAGTCGACGAAGCTCCAGGACTTGCTGTTGCTGGACGTGGCGCCGTTGTCTCTGGGTCTGGAGACGGCGGGCGGCGTGATGACCACGCTCATCCCTCGCAACACGACAGTGCCAACGAAGAAGGCACAAACCTTCTCGACGTACGCCGACAACCAGCCCGGTGTGTTGATCCAAGTGTTCGAAGGCGAGCGCACGATGACGCGCGACAACCACTTGCTGGGCAAGTTCTCGCTGGACGGCCTGCCTCCGATGGCACGTGGAGTGCCACAGGTCGACGTGACGTTTGATATCGATGCCAACGGCATCTTGAACGTGTCGGCCGTGGAAAAGTCGACGGGCAAGGAGAACAAAATCACGATCACCAACGACAAAGGCCGCCTCTCGCAAGAGGAGATTGAGCGCATGGTCGAGGAGGCCGAGAAGTACAAGGACCAAGACGAACGCAACAAGTTGCGCGTGGAGGCCAAGAACAGCGTCGAGAACTACGCGTTCGCGCTGCGCAACACGGTCCAGGACGAGAAGGTGGCGACCAAGTTGGATCCGCAGGACAAGAAGACGCTCGACGACGCGATTAACAACACGATCCAGTGGTTGGACCACAACCAAGGCGCCGAGAAGGAAGAGTTTGAGGCTAAACAGAAGGAGCTGGAGGCTGTTGCGAGTCCGATCATGCAGAAGCTGTACTCGGCGGACGCTGGCATGGGCGGTGCGGCCGGAGGAGGAATGCCAGGCGGTGGCATGCCTGCGCCAGAGGCTGGAGGAGCTGGCGGACAGGGCCCGAAGATCGAGGAAGTCGACTGAGTGGCTTGGTGATGCTCTAGTGAGCCACTCGTTGGCTTGCACTTGCATGTGTGGCATGCTTTTTTCTTTTGCTTTTTGATGCATTGGATGTGTTGCGTATGAGGAATAGCTGCACGGGGTAACCCGAAACAAAGCTGAAACCTTGATTTGGAGGACGTAAACGTGTTTATCTTTTGTAGAACAAGTTGTAAATGCGATCTTGAAGAGCCCCAATGGAGATCCAGTGACCTTTCGCACACCATTTCTCGATCATCTTCACATCATGGACGCGCTTCCATCGCCACGCCTTGCGCGGAAGGCCTCCAGCATCCCGCCATCGCTAAACCCGGTTCTCAAATCACTGGGACTCGAAGAAGAGGACCCAGAAGAGGTCTTTGAGATCCACAGCAAAGAAGGCGCCGGTGCGTTTGGCCGCGTGTTTCGAGCGACGTATCGCCGTGATCCGAGCAAAGTCGCGGCTCTCAAGGTCATCCCGGTGGCTCTCGAAGCCGGCCAACGCGGGGAAGATATCGAGAATGTGAGGCGGGAGATCCAGTTCCTGCGAGAGTGCGACCATCCGAACGTCGTGGCGTTTTTCGGCGCTTACTACAAAGACAGCGCACTGTGGGTCGCGATGGAGTACTGCGGCGGCGGCTCTGTGGGCGACGTGAGTCGCCGACGACGCCTGGAAGAGGACGAGATCGCTGTGATCATGCGTGGCGCACTGCATGGGCTAGCGTATCTCCATGCCCGCAAGAAGATCCACCGCGACATCAAGGGTGGCAACATCCTGCTGACTAGTGACGGACTGGTCAAGATCGCCGACTTCGGCGTGTCGGCGCAACTCAAGGATACCATGTCGAGACGAGGCACGTTCGTGGGCACGCCGTACTGGATGAGTCCGGAGATGATCCAGGACAGCGACTACGACTACAAGAGCGACATTTGGTCGCTGGGCATCACGATGATCGAGCTCGCGGACCAGAAGCCGCCGCTGTTCGACGAGCATCCGATGCGCGTGCTGATCCAGATCCCGCGTAACCCGCCGCCAAGTGTCAAGCAGCCGCACTTGTGGACGCCGCTGTTCGCCGAGTTCTTGCAGTTTTGTCTGCGCAAGGACCCGAAGGAGCGGCCCAGTGCGGTGGAGTGCCTGGACCACGCGTTCATCCAGCGCGTGGCTGATGTTATTGGGGTGTACGCCGAAGGAATCGAAGCCAGGCGAGCCATTGCAGCCGCTGCTGTCGCTAATGCTGACGCGTCAGCGATAGAACACAAGACAACGGAGATGGAGGAGAAGGCGAAGACGACTGACTCTGTGCGAACGGCTGGGTGGACTTCTGAGTCGACTGCAGGCAAAGAGGAATCGGACGCGATGGCCGACGACATGACGCTCAAGGCGTCAGCCGCGAGACCACCTCGTCCCCCGATTCATTCGTCGCATGCAAAGCCAAGTGCCAAGCCAGAGGCATCCATTCCAGTGAAGGTGACTCCGCCAGTGGAGGTGAAAGAAGAAGAAATCGACAGTGACGTGGGCACGCCTCGCAACAGCGAAAGCATCGTGGAGGACGTGTGGGACCCTTCGCAGTCGGCGGCGATCACGTCCAGTCGAAGCAGTCGCTCGGATCGCGATGATGACGACGACGAGACCACAGAAGGCAACGACGCTAGTGCTGAAGGGTTTGCCTTCCGCCAGAGTCCACCAGTAGCCGCAACAGTGATCACTGCCGAGCAGTCACAGACAAGCAAGCCATCGACGAGTTCAACACCGGACGAGATGCTGGAGTTGAGCGCCGATGACGAGTCGTTCGAGATGCCGGCGATGGCGTTGATCAACAAGATCCACGCGGCAGCCAACACGCTGGCGGGCCAGAGTGTGCGTGCCTCTACAACAGCCACAGCCGTCCCAGCGTCAGCACCAGCACTCCCAGTGCCGCTGCAAGCAGCGCCATCACCGATTCTACGCGGCAACAAGAAGACTGGAGTCGAGACCACTAGATTCCAGGCAAGTGAGACCCCGGCTCCAGCGGCGACAGGGCCTCTACGTCGTGACTTGAGCTCATTCTCAAAGTTCGACTCGTTCAGTCGAACCTCCCAGACGCTGAGCGGCGGAGCGGGCCATCGAGCTGCTGCTTCACTCGTCGACGAGAAGCGCAACCACGACCACGACGGATGGAGCAATCCGCTGGCCGATCTCGTACCGCCCTCACACGACCGCGTCAACTCCTTGCTGGAGTCGATATCAGCGAGCAGCTCTCGGCTGAGCTTCCAGCCACCGGCGATTGACCCAACTTCTTCGGTGGAGTTCACACCACGTGAGGCGTCATTGCGAGGCTCCGCTATGGGCCTCGTGGGCCTGTCCGCGTCGTCGTCGTCGACACTCGCGTCTAGTAACCTCTTCATCGGCGCTCCGTTCCGGGTCTCACACCAGTTGTGCGTCAAGTACAACACACTCGACGCCAAGTATGAAGGCGCGCCGACGTCAAGCGAGTGGGCGACGATCCATCGCCAGTTTGCGATCCCGCTGGCGCAAATGCACTGCCGCAGCAACTCGCGGGACCACGTGCCGGCGTTGCTGCACATGCTGCGACGTGAGCTCGTGAAGCGTGACGGACTGGACTGCAAGTACATCTATCGGGTCTCACCCGAGCAAAGCGCCGTGCTCCACGCCAAGCAGGCGATCAATGGCGGCGTGTTTGACGCCAGCAGTGTCAGCGACCCGCATGTATTTGCCAGTCTCATCAAGCACTGGCTAAGGGAGTTGCCTACGCCATTACTGTCGACAATCACACGCCAGGACTTGGCAGCCGCCGTGCAGAGTCTCGTGAAGCCAGAGGACCAGGACGCCACTGCTCTCACGTCCATAGTCGACTTTGGCCGTCCGTTTAACGAAGTCCATGTGTATGTGATAGCCAAAGTACTGGACAAACTGCCGACATCGGAGCGAGGCGTGCTGCTGTGGCTGGTGGATCACATGATCGAGGTCATGGACAAGAGCAGTCGCAACGGCATGACGGCACAGAGCCTCGCGGTCGTGATGGCCCCGAATCTGTACCGGTGGGCGTCGGCGACGCCCGCAGACGCCAGTCTGATCTCCAAGCAAGTTGCGACTCTGCTACGTGTGCTGCTGGCGTGGAGACGGCAGTGCCATGGCAGCAGTAGCTCAGCTTCAGATGCTGCGGAGGCTAGCCGAAGCGGCATGACCGTGAGAAGCCGGCCTGGAGCTCGAGGCGTTGAGACCACTGCCTCGCAAGCCTGGACCGGAGCTGCAGGATCAATGGCTTCTGTTCGAGACTCCTTGAATGGCTTGCGTGAGTCTCTGATCCCTGCGCAGCCGCGTGACTCGACAGTCTCCAGTCTGCTGCGACGGTCGAGTATGGGCGACGGCATGATGGCTACACGCTCCACAGCGTCTCATTTTGTATCGGCGACGTCAGTGCAAAGCCCGTGGACACTGGAAGCCGATGGAAAGCCAGACGCCGCCACGCAGCCACATCCAACGATCCAATTACCATTGGATCTGGCACTTCGTGAGCTAGTCGACACGCTGTGGAACGAACTGCCACAATCGCTTTTGATCCAGGACAAGCCTCCGATCGTGCGATCGCTCCACGTGAAATTCCAGAAGAACGCACTGGCTGCTATCGTGCAGAGAAGCAAGCGTCAGACCGAGCAGCGGTGGGCGGCGCAGCTACTGGATCGTATCAGCAAACACGAGTGTGTCGAGTACGACAAGGAGGCTCGCTCGGTGCCGATCGGCCTCCGCAAGTTCACGCGCTGGCTCCAAGCGGCACTGAGTGTGGACGCGTTTGTGAAGCTTCTCGCCCACGAGCGACACGCTAAAGAACGACTGGAGACTCACTGGCCCAAGCACGATACCAGCAAGAATGGCCACACACTACCAGCCCCGCTTGGGCCAGAGAGGGCGTTTGCTGTGAACCGTATCCTGGCGCTTGGGCGATCATTGGGAAGCCAGGCCTCATCGTCCAGTGGCCTCGACGACGATGAACAGGCACGAAACCAAGAGGACGGCGTGCTGATGGAGGGGGCGGCGGCATTGGCAAAGATGCTCCACAGATCACATGCGGCGACCGGACGCGGTGCTGTGGGGAGCAAAACGACGCCATTGGCTCAGGATATCGCTCGGTTGGGGGACCAGGAGCCGTCGGTCCGACAGATACTGGCGATGATGAGTCCTGCGCAGATGCATCGCTTCCACTTGGACAAAGAGCGAGACCTCGTGGTTGCGACGGTGGCTCGTACGGCGTTGCTGCGATAGAACTGCCACGCTGCGATGGACGCCAGCAACTTTGGAACCCGGGGACGAAGAGTAGCGAAATCGGGTGTCTGCTCATCAATAAAATTGTGTTCTTCGTTCTTGAGCCTTGATAACTATTGGTAGCGACAGCAGCACGGAAGAGTAGTCTGAGCCCTGTCAAGGTCGTTGTAACGTCAGTTCACGCACGCAACACACTAGGATTCGACGTCTAGCACACACACGCCCATCTCAACAACCTCGCAAAGCACGACGACCAAGCAGTACAAACTATACAGTATTCGTATATGAAACACGCCATCGCAATGCATGCACACACAGCAAGCCCACACATTCTACAAAGGCATCGCCTGGGCGCTCCTTACTTGCGGAACGTCTTCACGACCGAGCCCATGATGCCACCGCCGGACTTCTTGGGAGCACTCGACGACGAGGACGAGCTCGAATGGCCCCACAGCCTCGAGGTCTTCACCTCCTTGAGCTTCTCGCTGATTGTTGTGACCGTCTCCACAGACAGGTGTGAGTACTTACCCGCCTCCCTACAGCATCCCAAACCAGCCCAAAGTTGGCACTCAACCCCATATTCACCGATGGGAGCCCACAGCAAGCGTACCGTTGATGAGGGTCGAGGAATTTGTCCACTTCACCAGACAAAAACAGCTCGACAAGCTGCGTGAGTGCGGAGAAGCACTCCTTGAGCTGCTGGATCGGGATCGTGCTGATGAAATCGAGCAGCGCGTCCAAGTTGCGCTTGAAGTTGGACATGCCGGCCATCGTGAGCTTCTTGACTTGCGTGCCGCACAGGATCTGCTCGATGGACTTGCAAATGTGGATGCAGGACGCAAAGTGGATGGCCTCGCGCACTGTCGGGGGCAGCTGCGTGAGCTGAGCAAACGTGACCTTGAGGTAGTTGATGAGATCCCACATCGACGGATCGGGCTGCAGTGAGATCTCGGTCGGCGTCCAGTTGATGAAGTAGAAACCCGACAGCAACTCGTCAATCTTCTTGAGCTGAAAATCCAAGACAGGAAATTGAAAACCACCGTTGTGGAGAAGTAACCATTTGTAGTGGACGGACTCACCATAAGCTCGCATACCATGTCTTGAGCGCGCGTCATCGTCGTCTCGAATCTATGCGTAATTCATGAGTCAGGTGAGCGTCGTTCAAGCTGGATACGAATTGACCGAAGATTAAGCCCGCACTTCTTTTTGGCGCCTGCTTTGCTGACCAGGCGTCGACTCGAGTTTGGCTTGGCCAATGCGCTCGCTCGGGTCAGCGTGTTGACGCTGTAGCCGTAAGTGCGCGCCTCCCAAACCTCGGTTTGTGTCTTCACAACTGCATCAAAGCGGTCGCAGGCGTTCGCCAAGTACGAGGCGTTCGAGCCCATCGCTACCGCCTGAAATGTTTTCGTCAGTCGCTACAAACACAAGCGTCTTCACGGTACAGATCGTTGACTCACCATGGACACTTGCAAGTCGGACCGCTCGTCGATGACTTGGTTCAGTACGTCGTTTAGAGAGCCGAGCGCTTCGATTGTGTCGTCTCGCACGGCATCGCCCCAGTCGTTGATGTTCAGGTACTTCTCGTACTCGAACATCCTCGAGACGAGAGTCTCCACTGCCTTGCAACTTTGGTGGACAACCTGGGGGTGCGTAACACACTAAAGTTCAGTGCGTGTGCTGAAGCCCAACAGATTGAGTCCCCACGAACCGCTGTGAAGGGTAGCGAGATAAAGTCGCCGGAGAGATCCACACCCTTCAAGAGCTTGTCTTCCTGCCCTTCGAGTCCACACGCCGCCATGACCTTCAGCACACAGGTTAGTTAGCCAGCATGCCTTCTCGAGACTGTGTCACGCTCGCATTCCTACCTCAGGAAGATCTTTGCGGGCGACTCTGGTGTGCTGGAACGTGTCCGTCGTCATGAAGTGCTTGAGTTGTCTACGATACACGGCACCACGACAAGCAGACTCAGTCGCTGTCATCCATTCGCAGCTCAAACCACACGAAAATCGACTCACTTCATGGTCTCAGCTAGTAGGGAGTGGCGGAAGTGTGCCCCGAGCCGACGGAACGTGTCGAATAACAGCGTCGTGTTGTACTCGTGGATCTCGTCACTCAGCGCACGCGCGCACATGATCGCGCTTTGCTTGATGTGGAGGATCGTATCCGGCACTTCGATCCGGATAATCGACGCTGTGATGATCCCGCACAGCGACTGCATCACGAGATGGAAGATACCGTTGATCTCTTTTTTCGACAACAGCGCTTCGGTTGAGTATTTCCACAGCAAATGCTCAAGGCAAAACGCGCCAGTGAGCTTCTTGAACAGCTCTTCGTGCTGCCCCACAAACCGCTCTGGGGTGATCATGGCTACGTCTCCTGTGATGAAGGATGGCAGCTGCAGCTGAGGCTATACAACGACATGGGTCAGTTCATGTACGTTACCAAAGAGGACCCGTCTCGACCAACATACCAATCGGTTCGCGTTGTAGAAAGCAGCGAGCTCCGGTACTTGGTTCATCACTCGGAATACGTGAAGAATACGGAGCATGGGCGACAGCGAGTCGAGCGTTTTCTTCATGTAGCCGTTGTGGATACTCGTCTTCTCGCGCAGCAGATCCGCGTCCGAGTTCAGAACCTTCAGCGACGGAAGCTTGACCACCTCGTCTCCACTCGAGCTTTGCTGAGAAGACGACACACTAGGCTTGGCGTTCAACGTGGTGTTGGTTGTAAACCCAGCAGTCGACGCTCGCGGAGTTCCTGGAGCTGCAGCTGCCCGTGGGGTACTCGGCCCAGCACTCATCGCTGCCTGCTGTGAAGCAGAAGAGCCTCCAGGACGAGGCGTCGACACGCCCGTGGGAAGACCACACTTCTCGAGCATATCCTGCTCGTAGTACTGCTCGTCCACTTGGTTCTCGAACCGTTTGACTGCAAACTCACCAATTGGCTGAATCGTACACGCATCCTGTCAGTCTAGATGATCATCTTGTGGTGTAAAAGGAGAGAGAAGCCCTCTCGTACCATAGCGGCGGCTCGGATGTCTTCAAGCCAGGACGACACGCCCCGCTTGGCCTCTTCCTTGATGGTCTCCATCGCCGTATGCATCCAGTCGTTCATCCGCTGCGGGAACAATTGACCCTGGACTCACAAAAACCGTAACCATCAGTCCACGTAACTCATTTCAAAAGCATGCTGCGAAATCGTAAGCCTACGCGGAAGCCTGCGATCTCTGTGCGCAGCTCCTCCAGCACTTTGAGCGCGTGGAAGAGCTTCCCCTGCTGGATGTACCCGTCGATCGTCGTCGCGAGACCCACCTGCGTAACCCGACCGTACCCTTTAAGTATCTAACGCAGTACAGCAATGCCGAGTGGGTACGTACGATGCGTTGGCACTGCTGGAGCTTCTCGATGGAGTCGTCGATGTGGTGCTGCACGCGGTAGCACGCGTCCAGCGCGTCGTATCCGGACAGAACGCCCGCCGTCGCGCTCGCGAGCTCGTGCTGGAAGCGCTCAATGTCACGCTGATACACCACCGTGTTAGCGATCCACACAAAGCACCGCTAACGTGAACGATCGGTACCTGCAACTTGGCGACGTCGGCCTTCATGCGCACGATGTCTTCGATCGAGTCCACGAATTCCTGGTAGTTGGCGCTGCAGACGCCGCGGATCTCGTTGTCCTTGGCCACAGCGTACGCCTGGAGGCTCGCTATTTCCCAAGGTATCCGTCATTAAGCCTCCAGCTCAGGAAGATGACCAGAACAAGCAAAACGACGACGTTACCGGTGAAGTTGTTGCCCCATTGCTTCTCGATGGCGAGCTGGATGCCGGACGCGAGCCGCGCATGGGACTGCGCGATGTTCTCCACCAGCACCTCCCACTCGCTCTTGCTCTGCCACGCGCGCATGGCGTCGGCAGCGGCGGCCGTGGTAGACAACGCCATGTTGCCTCTGTGGTGTTGGTGCCGCTTCAAGCGCTTCGTTTCTCCAAAGGCCACGTTAGTTGAAGATCGCCAACACATTGATTTAGCCGAATACAGGAGGCTAAGCTAATATCTGAGCTCGCACTTCATTAGCATTTCGAAACTATATGAAGTAGCAGGAATTTTAGCCAACCACACATCAGGCCCACCATTTCGTTGGTGAGTTGAAGATGAGAAATCCGACGAAGCTTCTCGGCAGCGATGGACACGCGAAGCCAACCTGTTGACGCCATTGCTGGGATCGCGCGGTCTTCTTCCTGTGGACTGCAGCTTGAAGCTGCCAGCTTCCTAGTCGTGCACAGCCAGAGCAGGATTCGGCACCCTCACTTCACTGTTTGTCGCAAGCATCCACGTCGCACCACCTTGAGACGCGGACACACAGTGGCGAAATCGCAGCGCGCGACGGCGGCCAAGCTCGCTTCAGAATCGTTTTCAACACCCACGAGATCGCACGGAGAGAAGGATGAGAGTCGCCGGCGCAGCATCTTTGCAGGCAAGGCCGACGCTCCGATCGAAGGCGGCCAAGGAGCACATCGATAGTGACACAGGAGGTGGCGTGGAGTTGATCCCCAAGCTGCACCCGCTCTGTCTGTGGCCGCGGAGGCATGCGAAGGTGGCCGAAGCTTTTCTAGCACTTGAGAGGATCGACTACATCGCTCTCGACCACGTGAAGAAGATCCACGGGACCCAAGTCTTCGTCATGAGCGTGTATCTGAAGCGCAATCAAAGCCGCATCCCTACAAATCGTCTCTCGCGCGTAGGGTCGATCACCAGCTACGATTGCGAGGAACGAGACTCCATTGCTGCTGATTACACGATAGAGAAGACCACGCAAGAACTATTTGCGCTGCGCTACCACACCTGGGTATTCGCGCAATGCTCAAAGCGAAACGCCTGCGCCTACTGCGCAGCATTTGACACGCTCACCAACTCTACGTATTCCCACACGAAGATGCTGACGCTCATGTGGCCCACGCTGTCGCATCGGAGAAAGCGAGTCGAAGGCTTCGTCAACGACCTCATCGCCCTCACCGTGGAGAGCCTCGTGAATCGACAGCGGACCCGAACATGCCAAGGCTTCGACAACATTCCCGTGCGCGTCGAGCGCTTTCTCCGGCGGCAGTACGGGATAGATCGCCTGTAGTTGATGTCATGGAGAAAATATACGCTCGCTGTTCTACTAAATTGCGTCGACATTGAAGTACATTCGTACCAATTTTGTAAATATGGTACAGCTGGACCGTTCACACCTGTGTGAGACAGAAGGATGCGTGTTCGCCACTGTTCTCGCTTGAGCGTCATCAGCGCCGACTTCAAGCGGTCGTGTTGACCCTGATGAATCGATTGTCCAACAGCACCTCGCAAACAAGCGATGTTGTTTATGCCACCGTGCGTCCCATCGGCCCGTCGCTTCGGCCTCAAAGGCTGAGCACTTGAGGTTGCCGTTGGCTTTCCGATCTTTCATCCACCTGCCTATCGCTTTCTCTACACGAGTCCAACGGCAACGCAGCCAACACGTGCGACCAAACTTCAGCACCTCGAAAGTGGAGGGCATCTGGTCCGATCTGTGGCAGCAGATTGGTCAGGGAGGCTGGTGTGTGTGGTCGGCTCTGCCACTGACGAAGCCGACCACACACACCTGACGAATTGTCACAAGGGTGGAAGAGCTTCGGTGGCGGACCGGTACCGGTACGGGTACATGGGTACCGACGGGTTACAATTGCCTTCGTGGCCACAGTCCACCAAACGGTGGCTTCTGTCTCCGTGGCGTTTCTGCGCACATGCGTGTGTAGCCAGCTGCGCTGGCGCCATCATCACAAACAGCTCTGACAGAGTGTGCAATTGCTGTTGGGTCAACCCGCCTGGTTACGGTCTTCAACGTTGTGCTGAATCAAACTCAAAACAGAAAAGCACCATCTGTGGTTTTCAAGCACAAATAAAGCGACAGCACATTTCTCTTCAAGCTGACGAGTTACGTGTCTTTTCTTTCTTCTGTGGCGATCGCCCAGAACTCTCTGTGAAATCGACTGTGTTGAGCTGTGCATTCCTAGCGGTTACGCACGTTCGTTTCTCTGGGTAACCACCATGTGTCACAATCAAAACCGTACCAAACCATCATCAAGCTCTCCATCAATCACGCCAGATTACCATCATCACTCATCCATTTGCCACGAGAGACACACTCGACCACCATGCCACGGCCATGCTCTTCCTCTCTATGGAGTGCGCCTCGCTCGTCCGCCCTCATGGAGTACCCACCACGGGTCTCCTGCCCAGCGACCATGACGGCGCCGGCCCCGACATCACTCGCCAACATTCAGATGCTGCATAAGATCTCCCATGTGCAGCTCGTCGACTTCCAGAAGATCGACGGCGTCAAGTACTACGTGCTGAATGTGTACGAGAAGAGCTCCGTGCGACGCGCGAATGGGTCGGCTTCGATGAACTACATGCGGCGTCTGAGCGACTTCGCGTCGACGGGCGAGTCGTCCGTCACCGTGGAGTCGTCCAGCGCCGTCGCCGTCAAGCGCAAGCCGGCCTACCGAGTCGTGAAGCGGTTCTCAGACTTCGAAGAGCTACGCAAGCTCATTAAGCGCTGCCTCAGCGGCTCGAAGAAGACGGGCCAGTGCTCTTGCTGCGATGCCTTCACAACGTTTCTGTCGTGTCGGTCCATGCAGCCGGGGCTGTTCGTCAAACTGACGAAGCGAGAGGCAGAACGCAAGGCGGTTCTTGAACAGTTCATCAACCAAGTCATCCGTCTCACCGTCATGGAAAGCCATCACCACGATGGAGCCACGGCATGCTGCGTGAAGGAACAAGTGCCAACGGTTCTACGTGAGTTCATCCACGCGACGACTCAGCACAAGGCCAGGAAGCACATGCACGGAGATGACTTCACCATGACGGCCTAGCCTGCACCCTATATTCTCCTCGTTCGTTCACCGTCATCGCAATCGCTTTTCGTAATCGTACACATTCCCATCATTCGTTTGTGCGTCCTAAGCTTTTCTCTGGACGATCCCAGCGTCTTTTCTTGGTGTTGAAGCCACACACAAGCTATAATTGAGCATCCGTTCAGATGGATACGGTGGGCGCTGTTCAGATCGCGCGAGCCCTTTACAGCCAGGAGCTTTCAGCTCTTGCTTGCCGCGGAGAAGAGCAGTCTACGTTATCTGCCTTCAGTATGAGCAGCTCCTCCAATGCAGGCGGCATGCTTGCGCCGTTAAATGTCGGCGCCATGGCTTGCTACCGTCGTGGGCCAGGGGCTTCAGAGCGCATGGCAGTCCTGCCTCCTGGCCACGCACTCCGGGAGATCGACCGCGTCGAGATCAATCGGTACATCGAGAGGGACGGCGTCGTTTTCTACATTATCGAAGTGTTCAAGAAGACCCAACGATTGCAAGGCGCTGTTCACCAAGCCAAGCCACGTGAAGGCCAAGGACGCGTGGTGGATATCCTCACTGGTGGTGGCGAGGACTTCCAGGACGAAGTTCTCATCGACGTGGATCTGAACGCAAGGCCCACGTACGAACTGGAACGGCGGTTCAGTGAATTCGAAGAGCTGCGAAAGACGCTGTCGGTGTGCTTCGAGAACCTGCATCCAGGCGTGTGTCCGTATTGCGATACGTTCATCGACTTCTTAGCCTGCAGCTCTGTCCAGCCAGGTCTGTACACCAAGCTCACGACGCGTCCGCCTCAACGGAAGGGCATCTTAGCCAACTTCCTCAACCACACAATACGGCTCTCGCTCGCAACCTCAAGAGGCGATGACGACCGAGAAGCTCCAGCTCACTGCGATGGCTGGAGCCTCATCCCACGCGTTGTCGAGGGCTTCTTGCGAGACCCACAGGCTGTAATTCCTGAATAAAACCCCAGCATATTGTAGCGCCCCAAAGGACACGTCATGGACAGCATGCCACGTCAGCATCCCCCTGGAGAGTGGTTGGGTTTGGCCCGACGAAGAAGATCTTCCGCGGGGTACGTAGAGATGGCTGCATGGCGTCACAGACAAACGGATGAGTCGAACGAAGAGAAGATTCGTCCCCGAAAAATCAAACTAAATCAGCAATTTTTCAAATCATTAAACCTCCTTAGTTGGATAACCGCTCCTACCAAAATCCTAATACATTGGCTATTAGATCCCATTTAACTCCAATAATTGATCAGTTGTTTGCCATCGATTGCAAGTTGATTCAACTCATCTCATGAAACGAGAGATATCAACTGGAATCGCACCGGCACCCGGCGGCATCCATCCAACAAGCACTTACCCTTCGTGGAAACCTCCTCCATCGCTTTGGAGGGAATGGCAAGAATCCAGTGGTGTAATAACGACTGTGGACTGGACGGCTCTCAGTCAGTTGGGCCCCAGTTGCTGTTGACGACCTGGTCTCCTTTGTCTCAGCGATGACGGCTGCTTATGCCCCCTTTCTCCGGATGTCCAAACATCAGCGCACTTTTCCATTCTTCAATTTGCGCATTTCCCACCCGGAACCCACGACGGAACGAAGTCAATGCACGCACAGATCGCCACAGAGACCATGGCGGACGGAGCCATCCCACTGCTGCGGCCGCTGCAGTTCGACCCGGAGTGCTGCCGCCCGTCGGCCGAGGCCTTCCGCTTCCTGCAGCGCATCGAGACCATCGAGATCAACGACGTGCGCGTCGTGGACGGCGTCGCGCAGTTCGTCGTGGAGGTCTTCTTCCACCCGCCGCAAAGCCGCATCCCGACGGTCGCACAGCGCTACACGACCCAGCTTACGAAGAAGGATCTCAAGGAAGGATCGAAGCGACGCGGAGAGCGCCACGCTCGCAGTCCCGACCTCGTTCTGCTGCGTTCGTTTCCTGCGTTTGAACAACTGCGAAGAGAGATTTGTTGTCTTCTGAATGAAGAAAACAGAGGGAACTGCCGCGCGTGCAACGAGTGGATGTCGTTTATGACGTTCAGCATGACGACGTCGGATGTGATGATGAAGATGGTGCCGCTGGCGTCATTGCGCCGCCCCAAGCTCGATAAATTCATGAAGGCCGCCGTGCTGCTGGGCATCCAGGCGACAGTCAAGCCTACGAGACGGCAAATGTGTCCGATTGGCGACGCCATCGCACAGCTTCTGAACGACTTCTTGCAAAACACCCAATAAATATTTTGATTCATCCTCGATCTGCACACGCACGCGTCCTATCATTGATCTTGAAACCGAATCGAAGCTCACAGAGAGGGATGTATTGTCAATTTTTCATGCGACCTCACGGTCGATAGGCTCGTTAAAGTGAGCGCCTCCTCGCTTCTACGGGCGGAACGTGCTTAGTTGCAGGAAGGGCGAGCGGCTGGAGCCGTGGTGGCTGGAGCTGGAGTGGCTGGAGTCGCGTTTTCTGGGACTGGAGTGGCTGGGGTCGTGGTATCTGGGGCTGTGGTCGTGGCTGGAGTCGTGGTCGCTGGAGTCGTGGTAGCGGGAGCTGTGGTGGCTGGGGCTGTGGCGTCCGGAGCAGCGCTGATGGGGCCCGTAGTCGTGGTTGGGGTCGTCGTGGCTGGTGCTGTGGTGGTTGGGGCGGTGGTGGCCGGGGCGGTAGTCGCCGGAGTGGTGGTGGCTGGAGTCGTTGGAGCAGGAGTGACCGCCGGTGTAGTGGTCGAAGCACCCGTGAGACGGCCACAGTCACTGTCGAACGAGTTCGTGAGCGTGTAAAGGTTCACGGAGTTGACGACCGTCAGCGTGCAGTCGGAAGGTCCGTCAGCAGCCAGCGACTTCACCAGCGAGACGCACGCCGTCGACTTGCACATCAGCGTGAGTTGAGCGTCGTCAGGCTGGCCCGTTGGCTGCCAGAAAGCGAAGCCCGAGTCAGCTTTACACTGCGTTAAATCCGCCGTTCCGAGGAGACCGGTGAACTTGAGCAGCTCCGAGCCCGCACATTCATCAGCGCGGACGGCGGCGGAGGCGAAAGCCATGGAGAGGAAAGCGAACTTGACCAACATGGTACGTTTCAGAAGAAAGAACGGACGAGATGACTTGAGGGGAAGCGAGCACGTGTGCGAATGACTCTCTACGAAAGCTCTGAACTGCCTTCGTGTGCTTGAGCCGATGAGGATTGGCTCTCAAAGGCTAGTGCGTGCAGTCCGCGATCATTGCAACCGCAGTGCAGACCATCCGTCAGAGCTCACGTGATGCCGTTGAGGGAGGCATGATCGCCAGTGCGACATGAGCTGCTTCGCACTCGGGAGAAGTGTTATTGCAGATCAGCAGCTCGAACACTGCAGCAAGCAGGATCGTTTGCCACGGGCTGGTGCGCGACACAACGGGACTGGAGCCTTCGTGAGCCAGGGAGAGAGGATTAATCGACGGCAAATACGACGAGGACATGACCTACATCCCAGCATTGATCATCAACAGTTCGAAACAAGTACAAAATCGGCTCCCATGTTTCACACGATCATCGATAAGAGCTCAAAATGTGTCCTAGCCTCCAGTGTGGACGAGGAGAGATATGGTAGGTTTAGCTACAAGCCGGACGGGTCGACGTTGGCGCCGGGGTGCCAGTCGTAGGGGCCGGAGTGACGGTCGTTGGGGCTGGCGTGACGGTGGTAGGGGCTGGGGTGACCGTCGTCGGAGCCGGGGTGACAGTGGTTGGGACTGGGGTGACGGTCGTAGGGGTCGGCGTGATTGGTGGCGAGGTCGTCGTCGAACCCACGAGGCGGGCGCAGTTGCCATCGAACGAGCTCGTGAGCTTGTACAGGTTGACGGACTTTTCGAACACGAGATCACAGTCCGAAGGTCCGATGGCAGCGATCGCCTTCACAAGCGAGACACACGTAGTCGACTTGCACATGAGCGTAAGCTGAGCATCGTCAGGCTCGCCGGTTGGCTTCCAGAAGGTGAAGGCAGCGTCCTTGGTGCACTGCTTGGCGTCTTCACTGTTGACGAGGCTGACGAAGCGGAGCAGCTCGGACCCGGAGCAGTCAGCAGCCTGGGCGGCGACAGTGGCGGTAGCCGCGAGGAGAACGAGCTTGGTCAACATTGCAGGCGCGGACTTGATTCGAAGCGAGCAAGTTGGGGAATGGTGAACAGCAGCAAACGTTGCGTTGAGCCGTCCAGCAAACCGCTGGATCGTGGAAGCTCCTTTGCTGCAAGCACGGCACCGTGGGCAACGCCTCGATCTCCATCCTCGTCCAACAGTGATCTACGTAGAAGGCTCGCGTGACACCACGGTGAGCTGTACGGTACACGAAGTTAAAGTGGGTGTTTTGCGTGGCTGCTCTTCATACTAGTCTGGCAACGACTGACAGACACCCACTGACAACCACTGATATACTGTCATTGACCAAAAATGTCACTGGGATAGGGAGATCTAACATGTTGCTACTCGCGGTCCACAGCACACAAACACACTGCAGCTCACACCCTGTGACTCACAGTGTGACCAGTCACTGACCACCATATCGTGCAGTGTTCGGGTCAGTTGGCGTCGTGACGGCTTTGCGGTGCATGACTTGATGCACGCCTTCTCGCTGATTGGCTTAAACACGGAAATGTGAGGTGGACGTCCGTGGCATCACGCCAAGCACGGCGAAACGTTCTGCGAAACGTGAGAGAGATGAAGTTCATCATGAACAGATCACCATCCACAAACGGTCTCGAATTGAGTGAATGCTTGTTGTCCTCACAAACCATTTACCCGAAGTGCTGGAAGGTGGTAGTGCCGCCCCTGAAGACACTGTTAGCGATGCCTGCAAATGACTCCTAGGATGGACAGGTAAGTTGGGCGACGCCATCAGAGGATCCTGTGCAATGCGACTCACCGTTCGCTGCTTGTATTCGAACGATACACGCAGATCGTGACGACGGTGTGGGGCGAGTCGTGGATGAAGCTCTCTAGCACGCCGGACGGCTCGTCGTTGGGGCGGACGTGACCGGAGCGACGGTCGTCGGGGCTGGAGTGACTGGAGCGACGGTCGTTGGGGCGGGCGTCACCGGAGCGACGGTCGTCGGGGCTGGAGTGACTGGAGCGACCGTCGTCGGGGCCGGAGTCACAGGAGCCGTCGTCGTTGGGGGTGGGGTGGCTGGCGCCGTGGTCGTTGGAGCAGGGGTGACTGGGGCGGTCGTAGTCGGAGCTGGAGTGACTGGCGGCGACGTCGTTGTCGAGCCCACGAGACGGTCACAATCGCTGTTGAACGTGCTGACGAGCGAGTAGATGTTTAGCTGCGCGCCAGTGCCCGAGTTCGAGAAGTAGCAGTCCGGCAGGTTCTTGCTGGCGAGCGTCTTCACGAGCGACACGCAGGCCGTAGACTTGCACATGCTCGTCAGTTGCGCGTCATTGGGCTGGCCCGTGGGGACGTAGATCACGAAGCCCGAGTCGGTCTTACACTGGGTCGCATCGCCCGTGCTGACGAGAGGGTACACGGCGAGAAGGGAGCTGGATCCGCATTCACTGGCAGCGTGAGCGGTGGTGGCAGTCGCCAGGGCGAGGACGAAGAGCTTGGTCAGCATGCTGTATTCCTGCGGGACTTGAGTCGAAGCGAGCAAGTTGGAGAATACCAAGGAAAGCAGGACCTCCAGTCGAGATCTTCAGCGTTGGACCTGCGTTGCTGACCCGGGAATACGCGCGCGGCTATCTCCATGGCGCTGCACCTCACGCGTTCATATCTGGCGTGACCCGGGTGAAATCTACCAACATCCACGGATAGGCAGACTCTGCCGCAGAGTGCCTGTGAGGTATCAACGCTGCACGATCAGCATTCGGATGCGCCGCATCGAAGCTGACGGCAGGACAAAGCCACCCAAATGGACTCGAAATGCGTCGCTGCGATCATTCGGTGAGATCGAGTCAGCGTCGTTGAAGGCTGCAATCCGCCATAAGTCTGAATACTTGATGCCATGCTGGTCGCTAATTGGCTCAAACGTGCATGTTGCAGTGGCATCACGACGTCAATGCGTTCGATTTTCTCAGTTTGGGAAGGGAACATGGCACATCAACGCGTGCAAGAGGCACATGATGTGCGGATGTGCCGCACATCCGCTGGTGTCAGCGACACTGCATTATTGGAGCAAACTCGATTGAGTTGATGAATTGATGCTGATGCTGCAAGGACGGAAATCAACTGCCTGTAACAGTACAGCAGCAAAAAAGCATGCACGCGTCCTTCTGTACAGCGGTCCGGTGCGTCGTGCAGTAGTCACCCAACAATCCATTCCAGCGTAGAACGAGTAGAGCCTCCCTTTGCTAATTGCTGTTCAAGCACATTGGCCATTGTGCCATGTGCCATTGTGTCGAAGTTCCGGTATCAAGGATGCCGGCGGATCACACAGTCAATCGGCAGCAAACCGGTCGTCTCGCTACCGGTATTACACCGGTAGAGGAAGAAACCGATAAATTTACCGGTATCGGTACTCTGCTTGCGACATGTGACAGACCCGGGGTCGAAGCGACGTCAAGAGCCTCCACGTTCGAGCCCAGCGAGGTTGTGAGAATCTGCGTTGTCACTGACAATGCGCCTTCGTTCTCTCATGGCTGGTGGAGTGAGGGAGATGCAGTCGTCACGCTTGGCCAATCGAGTCACTGCATTTGCTCTTCGTTTAGCGGTACGGCTGCTAACGTTAAGCTTAACTCTTAACGTCACATGTTATCGTTACGATGAGCATCAACGACAGCCAACGTGCTCTTAACGTCACAAACGTTTCACTTGGTGAATGTATCGAGATGCCTCTCACGTGTGGTTTTTCT